>JAQFZC010000306.1:0-59202 GCA_034695205.1 Dicyrtoma fusca | reverse complement strand
GCGCGTAGGTTCACATGGACGTATCGAAATTCGTATGTGCCGACGCGTCGTTAGCACGAATCGCATCCGAATTCGTACACATGAGAACTTCTCTTTAGGGCTGCTGTACATATTTGTGTGTGTGTTTTGCACAGTCGCGTAGAAAACCGACTGCTGTGACTGTCCTCGTACACAGCTGCTGCTCGCGTTGTTAATTTAAATTTATATTTTATTAATGGTTCGTCCTCTCATGAAACATTTAGTAGAGGTCTCCGTGAGTGAGTGGGGCTGCCGTTGATCCAGGACATAAGGATTTGATTGGAAGGAGACAGGCGATATCGTTACATGGAGTAGGCATACATGTGTGGTGCGGTGGAATTAAATTCGTATAGTGGGAGAATGCAGGGCAATATATAATTTTTGAAGCGGTGGGAAATTGAATATTTCTGGGAGCTGGGAATGTGGTGAGTATAAAAATGGGTGTGTATAAGCGGAGATAGTGAGTGCATATTAGTCTGGATATACTTGGGCTATAGGTAGGTGTAGCCTGGTTCTGGTTGCATGTAATTTTGTACAGAGTCGTTTGGATGGATGAGTGAATGCTGGTGTGCTTGTGTGTGTGTGTGTGTGTGTGTCTGTGTGTGGGTATGGTGGAAATAATTTGCTTTTTTGGAGAGATTGAAACCTGAATGGTGAGGATGTGTAGGAAACATTGAAAGGAGAAGGAAGGGAAAAGAGAATGGGAATGGGATGGAAGTATAGAAGTGTGGAGACAACGATTGGATCAGGCAATACGAGTTTCAAAAAGTATGAAATTGAAAACAAATTTAGGGGAGAACTAGTAACAGCATACGACACTTGAAAACAAACTTTTGGTCTTGGGAATACAACTACGTGCCTAACAAGAGAGACCTTTGCTGTTCGCTTCTTCCCTTTCTTCCGCGGAGAACACACACAGACACACACACACTCACTCTCTCTCTCCCGAAGACGGCGGGCAAGAAAGGTAAAGACTTTTCTTCCACTCAAACAGTGGTTGCACCTCCGATGAATTTCCAAAGACGTGTGCCTTTCCTATAGTCAGTACTACCGTAGAGCCGGATGATCGAAGTGAGGGAGGTTCTGTCAAACTTTAGATTCGTGATTTATGGCGTTAGAACTCTTTAAACAAATTTCAACTTTAAAGTACCCCATTTAATTCGTTCTTAATTTTTCTATTTAATTATTAAATGTGGTTACAACTTACCACCCAGCACATTTAAACATGCTGTGTTCGCAAGCTAATAAATAAATAAACCTTATGGTAATAATCTGCACTCTAAATAATTAAAAGGCAAAATTTACTCAAAAATAAGCTTTTGAAAACGTTTGATTCTGCCTCCGTATGAGTATGCCCTGTAAGTAAAATATCTTGAAAAATGTCAATCGAAATTTCGCTACCTATATTTTTCTAAAATTAAGTTACACGAGAATATTCTGTAATTCTGTACTGCATGCTGAGTCTTTCGCCTGTTACAGTTACAGTTGTGTAACGGTGGGGCATTAAAGTTTCTCATATATAAAGTCTTCAATTCAAAACATTACATTTTTGTTATTCACAACGTTAACTATAAATTAGCTGATTTTTTTAAACTGTGAATATTTCCTAAATAGCGTGTATATGAGAGTTCGATTGGAACTCGTATTGCCTGCATTACTGTGGATTGTGATAGCAAGAGTGAGTTTAAAGAAAATGTGTGTAATTTGTAATTGGATTGGTTGGACTGGGGATTGCCGTTAAAGACGGCATTAATCGTGGGGAACACGCGTATCTACGATGTGCAGAGTTTGATGTGGCTGAGCTGCCGGGAGAATAAAGTGTAGTGAAGGACAGTGTTGTGTGGAGCGGGGAAGTAGCCCACCGCGTTGATGGGGCCTGGATGGCTGTTATCTTGGGATGGTGATAGTTGTGGACGAGGAAGGTACGTGGTGGAGACTCTCAGCCACGTCGTTGGTTGGTGGGTATACTCCACGGTACACTACACCATTGAGCATAACAAGAGGATTATAAAAAGGAGTTTGCCAATTAACTTCTTGAAGAAAATTGTCCTGGAGTCTTGCTAATAATGTCTTGTTTATCTCCACTTTAATGATGAGGCTAGGTCCATGTGAACTACGGAGATGTTATTTCTAGGACGGTTTAATTACACTCACGGGAGTGACTAAAATCATGCAAGGATTGTGAAAAGATTCCATTTGATCTTTCCCTTGGTTCCCTCTCAAATTCTCATCTTCTTCCGTCGGATTCTCTCTTTCTCTCTCTCTCTCTCTCTCTGTGATGTGTGCACAACAGGAGTGTCAGGAGTTGGAAGTATTGTGCTGGAGAGTCATTTGACAGGCAAAACTGTGGAATGGAGTCAATCGATCTGATAGTCCGCAGTCGAAAGTCAGAGTTGGAATGGAAGTGGAGAGGGAAAGTTGCTTTTCCAATGACGAGCCAACGTTAAATGATGATGGCTGGCTGGTTGGCTGGCTGGCAGGCGATGATGAGTGAAAAAATGTTTGGTGTGTGGTAGTGGGTCTGGTAGGTGTTATACTGTCTGTATAGTTGAAGAGAAAAATAATGAGAGACTGGGAAAATTGAGAAGATGATTATGTGAGTGTGATGAAATGTTGGACATTAGATGGCAATGCAGCCAAAAGACGATCGAGTCTCTGGTAAATGCGATTGAGTCTAAGGATGAAGGGGTTTTAGGGGCTGTTTTGGCGTGTCTCAAAATCAATTTGTGTTCACGCCTGATTGCCTTCAATAATTGAATGCCGCTGCCGACATTCTGGTGATGCCTTGCTTCCGTGCTCTTTATAGATGAAATATCAATATCAAAATGCTCTCTCTCTCTCTCTCCGTCATAGAATGCATTAAACTCGCTCTGTGAGGCTGCATAAAGCATATTATTCTGAGACGGAACGTCATATGCCCAGACTCGGGAGGATGGGGAAGGTGCCGTGGATGGCTGGGTGGAGGAGAGCGACGGAGACTGTGGGAAATATCAATAGAGATGGAGGAGGGAGGGAGAGAGAGAGAAGATTCATAAGTAGGAAAGTGGGTAGGTAGGTATGTGGATTCATAGATGGATGTACATTTGTGTGAGGGAGGGGAGCGGAATAAATCTGATATGAGGACAAACAGGCTGCAGAGCTATTTGCTCAACTTATTGATGTCAGGATGTATAATACATACAGATTAGTGGATGAATGCCTTGCCATGCCTTCCCTTCCTTGCTTGGTTGTGTGAGAGAGAGAGGCTCGACGGAGTTGTGTGCATGTGTGTGTGTGTGAGGATGGCGGGAAGAAATGGAAAAATTCTTCTGCCTCCAACAAGTTTGAGACGAGCAAATTGAAAAATATTTCAGGTTGAAGAGTCTGGCAAGTTTTAATTTTTGCGTGAGTTAAAGCAATCAATCTTGAGGAAAATGAGTTGGCCATTTTTTTCGTTAGTTTTCCTTTCCACAATGAGTCTCACTCACTCAGACAGAGCCTATATCCAATTTGTACGTCAGTCAAATTTATTTTCCCCTCAGATTACCCATCTTGTCTCTGAGTCAATACGAAAGCACCTTCCTTACCTTCGGCTCACACTCCAGAGCCCCAGTCCCTTCCTTCCTTCCTTCCTCCGTCTTTCCTCCCAACCAAGCTACACATCAGCCACCAGCCTCTCTCCCATCCAGCCAGCCCAACGCTAACCCTTCCACCACCACACAAACTCTATAAATCTACGAGGCTAACTACTAATCCTCAGGATGTTCGTTACACTTTTCAACCTTTGTCCAAGATTTATTCTCTCCAGAAAGAACAGAAACCTTTTCCTATTTATCTCTGATGACTCTTAAGTTAATTTCACACTAAGTTGATCATGGAACTCGTCTTCCACTCCGCCTTCCTCTCTCTCTCTCACTCTCTCTCTCTCGCTCAGCAACCGTCTTAGCCGCGGATGTCAACCTTACTTAAATACAAGGGAACTCCTCTTCACAATTTCAGCACAAAAATCCCATGAAATTGAGCACCGCTTCTACTTTCCCATCCTAATTAACTAGTCACATGCACACAATATTATTATCTCATACACACTCCAGTAATTCCTCTACCCAGGCGCCCCCCTCCTTCCGCGTCAAGCAGCCCCGGCAGACGCAAGCAGTGCTCAGTTGTATGGCAGCAGTGCTATGAAGGCAAACACACGTTGCCACGGAAATTTCCCAAAGAACTCTCTACAGATACTGACAAGGCTTCCCAGCCCCTTCCCGCCACACTCTTCCACAAACACACACACACACTAATGAACTTCACTTGACCACTGGAAATGGACAAGCAAAGACCAACTAGCCACTCACTCACTCACTCATAGACCAGATTGAGAAATTACTTTTTCCAATCACGTCCCATATAAGCCTCTTGTTAGTTTTTTTGCTGATGCTTTATCGTGAAATTAGAAAAGGAGAAAGTAGAACTGATCAAAAAGAGTTGCATTTCCGTTGATTACTCTGATAATTGAAGATTTATTGGGAAATCCCTCTACGCCGTCCCACTTCATGTCGTACATATCAGCTCCTTCCATCACTACACGCTCTCTTCCCTCACTCACACACTTATCTTCTCTCCACATCACATTATACTCCCGTTTCTCCTTTCTCTCTCTCGCTCTCTCTCTCGATATTTGTACCTATTTATTCCTTACTCCTTCCTTTGTCTCCACCTTCCTCAGAGCCGCCTATTAATATCCTTCAAGAAATGATCCAATTCTACAAAAACTTTCCGCCAACTCCTGCCCAACAAACTTTCCTCAAGTTGACAATCTCACATTCCTTGGTCTTCTATCCACTCACTTATTATTTACTAAGCAAAACAAAGCACTAAATTGTGATTTGTTTATTAAACTCCGTCCTTCAGCTTTCTTTCTACCGTCACTCAGCTCAATGTGGGAAGTCATACAAAGTTGACAGTGGCAGAGTTTAATTTCGAATGTACCTAATATTTTACAAATCAGAAACCTACATTAGGCTCTCTCAATTTCCTTCATTTATTTGTATGCCCTTCCCCAGCAAGTTTATACCAAATAAAATGGAAAGGTTTACTGTTTGTATTCTGTAATAGCGCTGTAGCCAGCAGTGTGGATAATCAATTTACGTATAAAGGTTGTCAGTCACTTGCTTCGTCTGTCCCCTGACCTTTCAAAAGCAACGTCTGAGTCTTTTCTTGGTCGCTGGGAGGGTTCACACGCAATTGTCTCGAGTCAAAGTAAAACGTTTGTTTTGACTTTTCAATTTAGATATAATAGCAGTAATAGCCCACCAAAGGAGGTATGTCGCATCAAAACCACTTATGTGCGTATGATAGATGAAAGGAGCGGCAAGAAAAACAAGTAGTAGAGACATCCCATAATTATATGCTGAAAGTGTATGTAGTATTGCAGTTGACATGACAGGCCACATTATGTATATCCGTGTAGTAAGAAGTCATGGACAGGATATAAAAATAGAAAGAGGGAGAAAGAGAAAGCAAAAGGATGAAATTCAAATTCAACCACTGAGTCAATTGAGAGTCTCGAAGCGCACAAAGAAATTTTCAGCTCACTTACGACTTTGGATTTGCATTTGTATTTCGGGTACAGTGTATTATGGGAGTAAAAAAACATTTGTTTACCGGCTCTTCCTATTTAATGCAGTGGGTAGATAGTAAAATACTAGTAAATGTACCAGCCTCAGCCCAGCATCTGCATTGCCTGCTCTTGAATAGATGTGCGGAATTAGTTTTAAGATGTTTATACGCTTTACTCGTGTAGGTATATGCTTTCTCTCTCTCTATATGTATAATTATATGTTGGATGACTGTGGGGCTGGTAAGGCAGTGGGATGGATGGATGGGTGGATGGTGGAAGTTAGAGATGGAGTTAAAAACAAGAATGACATTTATCCATCAGATAGAATTAAGAAGGAGACAGAGCAGCACTTGAGAGGATAAAAGTATAGAATGTTATTCTTGAAAAAAAAGGAGAGAAATGCATGAAAATTTTAGCGCATTGAGAAAAAAAGCAATTTTGGAAAAAGGTTTTTTTTCCAGAGGAAAAAGACAGCTTGAGTAGTAGAACGCGGAGTGAAGCAAAAGTGATTGAGAAAAAGAGGAGACTGATATATTTCCTATGCAATACTCACTCCTCTTTCGCTTTCCCATTCTACTCAAGTCAGTTGACTCATAGTTTTGTCTGTCTTCTTGGGTCAGCAGAGCAGTTTTATTCCATTACCCTCACTCTCTCTCTCTCTCTCTCTCTCTCTCTCTCTCTAATGTTGTTGAGGATAAGTGAATGAGGAAACCTTTATTACGTGGGCAGTTTGTTTGATGTGAGTTGGGTATTCAGGGACATGCACATGGTTTATATTAGAATCGGAAGCAATATAAAAAATCAAATTCTTCAACACAGGTGGAATGGACGAATGCATTTTGCTCCATGAGATCATCGGAGTAGTCATCATTGGGTCCATTTAGGGAGGGAGTTGGTAATAATCAGCTCCTTTCAACGGGAGGATGTTCGGTGGGGTCAAATGCACTGAGTGGAATATTAGAAAGGAGATGTATGTGAGTGTGAGTGGGACGATGGATTCTCCAGGAAATACTATTTTGTCGCCCGGGCCTTGGGTTGTTGTGAGCTGAGGCGGCTCATCCGTCAGTCGAGAAAGAGAGAGAGAGTGTGTGTCTTGTAGACAGACGTTGGTATTTGTGGATATAAAATCCGGATATTGCCTCCTCCTACCTTTATGCATTATGGACATTAAAGTAGGCTCGACTGGTATTGTGCAGGTACATCCCTAGACTGTAGAAATGTGCGGCGGTACAGGGAGCTCCGTGTTCGTAAGCAAGCTAAAAGCATGTGAGATGTGAAGTGCCGTCGCACGTCCATTCTTCCCTGATCTGACTTGAAGTTGTGAAGCTAAAACTGAAGCTCATAGCGACACAACTTCACTTTCTTCACCATTACAGCTCCACGTCCAATTCCAGTATCCATAGGTATACAGACTAACTCAACTCGCTATACCTATAGGATGCTCTTTTGATATGTACATACTTTCATCATTCTACTTGCATTTACTATTATTGATTTTGACTTGCTTTCTTTCATTTCATATATTCCCATTATTCCAAATCCCCACTTCTCCTCAATCACTCGTCCATCGTCACCGTCCAGTCATTCCTTAGACTGACGCATTGGGATTGGGAATAATATAGCTGAGCCGTGCATGTGTCCTATTCAGATCGGGAAATATTAGAGACTTGAGAATTTATTTAATTTGGTCTTGATCTGGATTTATCTTTTTTGTTGCTCTATAGGTTGAGACACCGCGCCGAGCCGGGTGTGTGTGAGAAAGGACGAGGTTTGAGTGAAGACTGTTGAGTGACGCTCCCCAAATGCACAGCACTGAAGTCGTCAAGACCGAGAACGTCACCGGTAAGTCTCCTCAACATAATCAATAATGCTATCTTTAATTTACTCGACTGTCCGTCTCCGTTTGAAAAACGTTGAGCCAAAGCAAACCACTCAACTACCTCGCTCTTCATGCAGTAGCTAATCTAATTAGCTGTAGTTGTACCGTCAGGGACAATTAAGTAAAGTTGTGTTTTTTAAAAATACCAAATGTCATTCCTTCGCTTCACTAATGAAGAGCGAGGAAAGGGAAGAAAGGGTTACTTTAATCTCTGTTGACAATAAAAGAGTCACTTACTCAGTCTTGATGGAATAAAAGTTTAAAATAAGTGATACGTCAAGGCGCATTGTGGGGATAGGATGTCATTAATATAGGGGATTCCGTGTACATATTGAGCAATAAAACCACCGTCGTTGGCAAAATTATTGTTCCCGAGAAACGACGGTGTACAGAGTAAACAGGCTGAAGACATGAGAAAGGAGGCTTTCGTCGCTGTTGTTTTCCTCTATCGCTATGTCATTGCTGAACGGTCATTGATAGCGTATGTACCTACGTTGGTTGGGTGTTGTGCGTGTATTAATTTATTTGAAAATGGTAAGTTGTGTTTGGAGTTGAAGTATAAAAAGTGGTTTCTGTTGTTATACTGTGGAATAGAGGGAAAGTTGGGAATGCGGAAAGTAGTGGAAATAGGTGTAAAAAATGCGGGGGCCTTGGAAGGAGGGAAGTTTGATTGATAGGGAGAGGACGTATAGGTGAAGGTATAGATTGAAAGGAATGAGTGAATGAATGGACAATGGATGTTGGCTGTTTCGCTCTGTACATCTTTCTCTCTTTCTTTTTCTTCCTTCCACTTCTGTCTCCTTGAAGCTTTCCTTAGAATCCCGCCCGCCCGCCCGGTCGCTGGGTGAAGTGAAAAGTGTAGTGAAAGTGGAAAGAAAGCAAAGTCAGGAAGACATGAGGTTGCTTACTTAGGTGGTGGCGGCGGACGTGAAGTATGGAGTAAGGTGGAGTGGGAAGGTAAGGAGTGAGAGTGAAGGGAAGGGAGCGGAGAAAGGAGGAAGAAGGAAAGTTAGGAAAGGAATGGAGAGCAAAGTGCATTTTCAGATTCTATGTTTACCGATCTAGCGAATCGGTCTTCTTCTTGGAAATAATAGCAAATTCATGTTGCAGTCTATTAAGCAAAGGGATTTATTTTCATTCTATACCATTTTCTGTACGGCTTTTTCGCTTTCACATATAACTCTCTAAACTGAATGTAACCCATCTGCCCTACCACCAACTCCACTTTGACCCTTCTCTCTTTCTCTCTCTCTCTCTCTCTCTCTCTTTTACTTTTCCCTTTCCTTTCCCTCTCTCTCTCTCTCTCTCAAAACCACTAACACTTTATCCATATATATCACTTTGCGATAAATCAAGATATATAAGCTCATGCTCCCCAACTTTCGCATTATCAAAATCGCTAATGAAAACACCAAAATGAACTCACCATTTTCACTGCTAGGTACTTCATGTCCGTTCCTCCTACTTTACCTTCCGTTTCTTCACACCAATTTCATTCTCCTTACTCCTTCTCACTTTCTAAACTACACCACTCCCTTCCCAACTTTCCTTCCCAATTCATTCTCATTCACTTGTCTCTCTCTTTCTCCCTCTGTGCTCCGTCAATTAAATTTACAAATATTTGTAATCATAATTCAACCATTTTGTGGGCAACGAAAATTACTTCTGTATGAGTCCACATCTGCTTCCCTCCTTCCACATTCTAATGGCAGCATTCAAAAGCTCCACCGATTTTCCTTCAATTTTGGTAATGTTTGCGCTTGTAATTACCTGCACTGTAAGTCGTTGTAATTACGTGTCAATTTTAAAGTATCTTGACTGTACATATAAGAAGTAATATAGGTATGAAAGTATACCTACCTACATATACACATTAAGGAGAAAATGTAAACACCAATACAAATGCATCGTAGGAATGGCTATAAAGTGTTGGAGGGTATACCTACATACATGGTATTGCTATATAACGGATGAATGGATGCATTTCGGTGGGATTTTGCGACGGACATTCGTAGGTAGCCACTATTTGAACTTAGAGTGGTTTGAGCTGGTGAGTTGTTGGTGTTGCGTATGGCTGACTGGCTGTGGAAACATGAAAAATCATTAGGTGTAATGTGTGTTAGGGTTGGAGGAGTGGTGAAACAAATGGAATTCAAATGGTAATGCCACATGAGATATTAGCATTTTGGGAATAGAATGAAAAGTTGATATGCTTTTCGGGCTACATGGGCTTTCTTTCGGCTTCTGCATTGCTGGCCAGTGAAAGTTTAGTGGCTCTGGACTAGTGGTCGGTCAGCAGTGGGTATTATGGGGGTGGGCTCGGCTCGTCGTAGAATGTGGAGGAATAGTCATAGATCAAGGTAGAAAAGGATTCCAAAGCTCAGGTCACTAGAGACTTAAAACCAAAAAAAAATCTTGTTACCTTTTGCGTTGGAGGCAAGGGTTTGGTCTTTGGTCTGCTGTTTGTGACTTTAGATGGGATATGAAAAGAGGATGTGATGGTAAATATTTTTTAAATCCTTTCTCTCACCATACATAGCTACGGATGCAAAAGACGACGAGATGAATGAATCGGAGGGTAGGAAGTGGCTGTCTCGATTATTCTTGGGGACCGTGGGAGAGAGAGAGAGAAAGTGACTGGGTAATTGTGGGATGTGTTGGGGTGATGGTTATTTGGTGTGATTATGTGACTGTGTGGATGTTGGAGGGGACTGGCGCCATAAATTGAGGAAGAGTTGGGGCTGGTGAGTTGAAGGAGGACAGAGAGACATTGAGAGTGAGAAGGAGGTTTTAAAATGTTTGGAGTAGTTAGTAGTGGGGGGAGTGGGGGAGGGAGACGGAGTGATGATTAGGTGAGAGAGTGTGGAGTAATAATGATGAGGAGGGCGGTTGTCATGAAGTTTAATTCATTTTCCGTGTTTCATAGAATGACACAAAGAGAAAAATGAGGTAGTTGTTGTTGGTGGTGGTGATGGAGGTGGTCGGTGGTGTTGGTGGTATTTGAAGAAGTCTGGGTTTGTCTTGATGGGAATTGGGAGGAAATGCAAAAGATACATGAATTTCGCATTATAGAATATCATGAGAAAGTTTTTCCTTCAGTGTGGAGGGGGACCACTTAGTTTTTCCGCAAAACATTAAAGGCAATCATCTAATGTGAAAGAGGAGGAAATTGTGGATAAGTCCTACACAAACTTCTCAGTCTCCATCTCACTCCGTCTCTCTGGCGGAATATCTTGTCTCATCATATCCCCGTCCTCTCCCTTCCCTTCTTTTTTCTCTTTTCTTTCTTTCATTCTTTCTTTCTTTCTTTTCCCTTTCCTCTCTCTCTCTTTCTTTCTTTCTTTCTCCCTTTCTCTGTTTGTGTCTGAGGATATATCTACATGATTGTGCTCGACAAACTCTTGTTTGGTTTTGCCGAGCTTCGTGGTTATTTTACACTGAGAAAGGAGCTACCTAGTTTTTTCTCCCTTTGATTAGCTTCTGGAGTTGAGATCTCTGCCATGCAGACTGTGTGAAGGGCTTGACTGGGTGTGTGTGTAGGTGCTTGGGTGATATATAGGGTGAGGTACGGGAGTAGGTACGTACATAATTATGTTTGTATGTGGATGTAGGGAAGGGCATTAATGTTTGTGCAGTGTGTGGATTGGATGGATATTCATTGAGAAGAGGACAAAAGGGCCGGAGGAGGAAAGGCTTATGAGGGAAATCTAATTAGAGTTAAAGTTCGTTAAAACTTTGTTAAATTATTTTGCAAGAAAGTTTTCATTATGAAAAGGACTTAATGAGTTTTCCTCATCATCAAAATATATGTATTTTCGAAATGGGGCAGGAAAGCGCTCTTTAGTCGACGCCAAAAGAGAAAGGAAGGAAGGAAGAGAGAAAGCGAGGAAGAGAGAGAGAGAGAGAGCGCGAAAGAAGAGAGAGTTGAGTTTCTTATACAGCCAACCACTTCTTCCCAACGTCCTCCTTATAGTCTTTAGACTGGAGTTGTAATCGTATTGACTGGCCGAACGCACTCATAATTACCATCCATTTCTATTCATTCATAGCCTATTTATCAGAAGCTACCCAGTCGCCCGATATTCTCATCTAATTGCATCTTCAACATTACCATTACCAAGTGGACTAACTTGTTGGCCATGAATACCATTCCCATCCACCAGTGAACTCATGAAAAATTTATCTTTTAATTACCAAACTTCCTTCGCAAAACTCTCCTGTCTACCTTCCGACCTTCCCTCTCCCGTCCTCAATCCCCTCTCGCCTCTTCTCCACCCAGCCAAGCCAGCCAGCCTGCCTTTCTTAGACTTAAACTCCACTCCACATTATTATGTATCCATTTCTCATCCTCTCCTCCGCGCTCTCTCCCGCAACTCTCAACGTGCAGACTCCTTCCCTTCTTAACTTGCTGCTCCAGTGAGTTTAGAGGAACAGGATGGGAAAGCATAGCTTCACCTCTTCACTTTCTCTCTGCCTATACACATGTTAATTTCTGTCCCGCGGGAGTCAAGAATTTCTCCTGCAATCACCCGCTTTGGCCGCTTTCAATTAATCCACCTTGCCTTTAGTAGTCTCCAGCTCTCGTCCGCATTCCTCCTTACACGGGTACTTACGGCCGTAGACGCAGAGCTGCAGCGGCTACATATGTACACTTTCCATTCTCTCCCACAGTCCCGAATCAACGGTTCTACTTTCGTATTAATTTCCAATTAGGCAATCAGTCAATTTGAGCCTCTCATCAAGAATTCATTTAATGGAGCGCCTCGAGCGGCCACTGCTGCTTTCTCCCACACGCTCCTCACTCCCAGCCCCACCTCCTCTACAAATCCTATATTTCTTCCCTCCTTTCTCCCATGTCATATTCTAAGACATTCAAAACATCTAAATCTTAGCTCACAGCACTGCTGGCTATACATCTAGTCGACCTTTCCCTGTCTGTCTACGTCGTTCGTAAAATATGCTTCATGCATATTTTACGGTAGTGGGTAGTCTCAAGTACAGGAACTAATTATTAGTTTAAAGTTAAGTACCTGCTAGGAAAATCTTGAACTATATTTTCAAGATATATCCAATTCAAAGCACCGACTTTAGCTGCAGTCAAAGCAAGATTTTTGTTTGAGCCGGCTGAAAGAGAAAGTTATGTAGGGAGGTACCTACCTACCTACATACATTGGGTTTCAAAGGATACTCTAATTTGTGCAAGAACACAATAATTTTTTATTTTAAACTATACGGAAGCTATAACACTAAAAGACATGACCGCATAAAAGTTGTTGTGATTGTACCGTACAAGGGGCATGTGGCATGTGAATGTTTGTGTGAAGCTAACATAAGTGACCTTCCTTTGTTATTGAATTAAATCTGCCACTATGTTCCTTCGAACAATGCCGTCATAATATTCCGTGGAAGCGTGGAGGATCATCTTTTGATTGTACGGCCGTCAAAATGTAGTAGGGTAGATATGTAGGATGGGATCGTGTAGCTAATAAACACCTCAGATGAGGGAAAGCTTAGGGTGTCTGTAGGATGTGTACTTATAACAAGTTTACACTTGTCCGATGACCCTGTAGCTTCGTTTGAGAGAAAAGGAGATGGAATGTTGATACATTGTCGGTCCTCTGTAGCACTTTGTGGAGAGAAGTGAGCTATGAAGGGAGAGAGAAATAGAGAAAAGTGAGCTGAGGCATCTGTATGTGGTATTCCGGACTCTCTTGGATTGCTGGACTGGTTTTGGTGGATGCGTGTGTGTGTGTGTGTGTGTCTGTGCTGAGGGCATGGAATAAGACGGCTCAGCTGGAGTGAGCGGGAGGAGGAAGGACGGAAGGCGAGGAGAGTGTGGAGAGGGATTTTGATCAAGAGCCAAATGCAATATTAGTTGATGATAGAGAGAAACAGGATCTGAGGGCTTAGAGAGAATAAGAGTTCCACTCGAGACCACATGAAACTCCTAACATTATTGTGAAAATCGACACTTTTCACTAAAACATTCGTCCAACACGTTCTCCCACATGGCTATGGCTATCTCTCCATCCAACCAACCGTCCATCCATCCATGCACTGATAGAGGCAGCTACATCCTTAGGTACATGAGGTCTGGCCTCTGAAGCGAGGGGAAGCATCTTGTTCTCGTACTTATGACGGAATCCTTCGTGGAGAGATAGAGAAAGGGAGTAAACGCTATTGGTTGGGGAAGCATATTGTACAGAATGTTGCTGTCGTAAAGGAAAAATGTTTGTTCGCATCCTCAGATAGATAGACAGAGACCCAGAGAGAGAGAGAGAGAGAAGCTCCATGAATGAGGTAAGTGCCCACAGCAAAGCATTCCTGCCACTACTTTATGATGAAATTCTTGGGAAGACACCTAATTACATTTTCACCTGCCTCACCTCCACCTCCCTCCCTACCGTTTACCTTTCCCCGACTTCTCTGGTCTGCTCAGGTGAAGTTCAGCCCTCCATCCATGTATCCATGAGCAGAGTAACAAAACCAAAAAATTTCTTTTCATCTCCCCAATCCGGCTTCGATTTCTCAATAATGCAATTTCAGAGATTCCAACATTTTAATTACGCCATGAAAACCCTCCGGGTGACGGAATGCTTGATCTACCTGAACTGCGTAGTGTATACGATATATATATGGCCAAGTGCTTTAGTATCATAACTTAACTTTCCCCGTCATTCTTCCCATACTTCCTGGCTTTTCCAGAGCTATGTGTAGGTACAGAAGGAACGTGTTTACCCACCAAATTCCTTCTTTCCCTAGAAGATATGCCTATGCCTATACATATCTATACCTCGACGCTTCCGTGAAAATGAAGGAAATGTTCGTATCAAATATGAATGGAAATCTCTATTCATTATTCACTTTCATCACTCACAAAACATTACCGACGGAATTAAGTAGATTAGGTATACATTTATTATCCAGTTGGCAAAGAAAAAATTCAAGCTAAGCTCAGCTAGACGTGTAGGAATAGAGCATTTTGATGCTATGTGACGCTCCTAGCAACTCCAGCATTGAATATTCTACAAAGTTGAGCCCACACTTGTTTCCACACATTCCTTGAATTAAGAATTAAGGAGCGACTAGAATTTCCCTGTAATACTATTTACAGGCATTTTAGAATTTATTAATTTTCCACCCGCATACCTAGTTTGTACCTACATTAAGTATACATGTGTCCTTCGCAGACATGAGGAATGTAGGGCTAGACGGAGGTAGGTACGTACGTACTTGTTTCAATCTGTCATGCCCACTGCTACTGGTTGACAGAGGTAGTGAGTGTTTTGAGAAGATGTTAATTTGAACTGGGAGCTTATTAAAAATTAAGAGATTAATTCAAATCGATTATAGAATGGTTCACTTTCCTTTTGGACGGACTCTGTTTGTCTAGCATAAAGGCTGGAGTGACGTGTAGTCAATTTTTCATCCTATCTCTCGCTAGCTCTCGCTCTCTCTCTCTCTCTCTCCATTGGCCACAGGCCACTGTTGTTTTGTCACTGGAATGTAATTAGTTTTTGGGTTGAAAAGTAATCAAATTTGCTCTGGGAAGTTCTATAGAGGCTCTACCTAGCGGTGGCTATACCTTATAGCCCCAAAATGCTGTATGGCCCTAGACTGCCAAGACAAGACACTGTCTGTGGGCAATTCACTGGCTCCGTTGATTTTGTTTATTCATGAGTGGCTTCAGCTTCTGTGCTACAGTATAGACACGTATTAGCGCTCATGGTATGCATATGCCCGACAGTGCTTACAAAGGGTATGTAGTTCTCTCTTGTTAGTACGAGCGGACCTGTATAGTTGTTGTTCAGGTGAGTGTCCAATAAAGGAACCACACTAGGAAATTATGAGATGGTTGTTTTAATGTCTTGGGGTTTTATTTGCTGATTGAAGTTGTGAAAGCAATCAGAGGTTAATTAATTTGATTGAGTATAGGGAATATTAGGAGTCGGGGAAGCGCATGAAACTAGCTAGTTTGTGGTCAGATATAGTTGTATAGAGGGTCCGCCGTGCTACAAGTGTAGGTCCATGGATGTGTGCAGTATCGTGTAGTGATCGATGATTGAGTAATTGCGTGTGTCCTCGCCGTCGTGAGTGAGTGAAGGGAGGAAGGAAGGAAGGAGAGAGTGGAGCTGATGGTCTCTGGGCTGAAGAAGCCTGGGCGCTGCATGACCGTTGTTAGGTGGGCCGTCAGCTAATAAAGTGGAAGTGGACTGAACAAGTCTATTGGGGAAGTGTTAGTGACGAAAGGAAGACGGAGGGAAAAAAAGGAAGAAAGTGAAGTTAGAACAAAGGGTTATGATGATAGGTAGAGCAATATTGAGGGGATATTAAAGTGAGATTTTGAGAGTAAACTGAGTGTAGACTTGGGCCCGGCTGGATGTGTGTGCTCCTATTCTCTTATAGTTTTGTTTTCTCTGACTGAGTGAGTGAGTGAGAGAGAGAGGCGGGTTCGGGGCTGGAAGCCGGGGACTGTGAGAGTGATACGGTTTGTAGAGATGTTGTTGTTGTAGTAGTAGTCATGGAATGGGATGGAATGAGCTGTTCCTGGAAGCTCAAGTGTTAAATGGGCGAATACAAGCGTCAAAACAAGTTGAGTAAAGATCCAGCAGGGTTTGGCGAAAGTTTGTTCGACCGTTGCAATGTTAATTAAATCTGGGAAAACGAAAAGAGACGAGCTAATGAAACGTCAAGTGCGGGCTACTGTGATTAATTGCCTTGTGATACGTTTATATTCCAGTGTACATGAGATGAGAGAATACTCCTGCGCGCCACACTCTTCACAGTCTCCCCTTCCCTTCCTTCGCTCTCTGTCCCTCTCTCCTAACTAATAGCATCTGCGTGTCTGTAGCAGTCCGTCGCCCCAAATACTCTCTGCACTACACCGAGCGCGGAACATTCTGCCCCATCTATACCGTTCACGTCCACATCCTCCCATGTATACGGAGGCACGCACTCCCAGCCCACCAACTACACAGAAATACCGCTCCGTCTATTTTTCTCACTGTAGCTTGGGTGCTCCGAGAAATCAAAATCCTTTAAAAGACTTACGATCATTATTTCATTTCACCTTTCATGTAGGAAATTTCATTCCCATTTCCCCCGTATCATCACAATTCTTTCATCTTTTCTCTGTGGTCAGTCTTTGAGTGGATATGTGAGGGCCTGGCTGCCTGGACGTCAGTAGTTGAGGAGGCAGAGAACGAGAGGACGCACATGTGGGTTGGTTGTGTGGCGACTGTATTTATTATTGTATGGGCTCATTGAATGTTTCAAGGAAACTGACGGATGGATATGGATAGGATAGCCGAGGGAGAGAGACGGCGAGGGTTTGTTTCTCACGACGGAAACAATTGGAATTTTGTCAACATGAACGTGCAGTGGAATGGAAGGAAGGAGGGTATAGGCGGGTCTGTCCACAAGGGCTATAGAGCATAGGGACGGATGAAGGGCGACCCACACGTGTCTCGTACATTTTTAATGAGATCTCTAAAAAAGACCTCGATTTGCTACAAGCAGTTGTTTTCTTCTCCAGAGAATAGCGGAATCCTTGGGAAAACAAACAAATTTTTGTCCAACTTTCGGTCAAAAGAAGCAATAAAAGAGATGGAAAAGATCACTTTTCCAATAAAGTGAGCTAGTGAAAGAAAATACGACAACTTAATCGCATTAACTGACTGATTTTCTGCACGCCGAACTCACTTTGTTTCTCCCACTCAGAGAACCAACATCAGATCGCATCGCTCGCTCGCTCGCTGTTGATCTTACAACTCCCCATCTGCCCTCCTTCTTCGTCTTCGCTCTTCGTCTTCTTCTATGCCGTCCTTTCTCTCCTTCAGCCTTTAGCTCCGTATCTTCACCCAGGCAGTCACCTTCCCTTCCCTCGCCTTCCTTCCTTCCTCCCAGTCCACGCTCTCCCACCATTATCTTCCACCTTAAACGTTCCTCACTCACAATCATCATGTCTTCCTATCACAGCACACACTTCTCCGTCGGCCGGCTTTAGTCTTCACTTGAACCTTCTCCGTCTCCCGTCTTCCCTTCACCGCCTTTCTTCACTTCTTTCCGTCTCAGCTCAGCTACTCCACAATGAAAGGCCAGACAGACTTATTCTCCTCCCTTCCCACCACTCCCTTTCTCCCGTCCCTATCAAATTATACCTTCTCTATTGTCTTTGTTAATTAGAAAGCTGGCTTTCTCTCCATCATTTCAATTCAGAAGGAATAGCTCAATTAACTGAGCCAGTCACTCAGATTCGATTAGACTTAAGATGAGTTGATGAAAGGAGAAGAAAGAGCGAAGAGGGTGTCCTCCACAAATTCTCAAATTCATTTGTAGTATGTGCATACGCAGTAGTACAGGGTCGCTCTGCAGGAACTGCAGACGAGATTTCCTCATCGTCTGGCCTGCTACGCCGTAGTACATGTCGTCGGTGAAGAAGCATTATGGAGTAATGTCTCAATAATACACTTGTAAATTTCTTACAAAAAGTGTAAATACCAGTTATGCTATTTTTGAAAAAATGTTAATGGCAGTTTTAATACTCTTTAAAAAATCCTTTTTTCACTACTTCAAATCAAAAACGCAAATCCCACTTACTGGCTTTTTACATTTTGGAAATTAAACATGGCAGTTTTACTCCTTGAGTACTAAAGTGTACATGGAATTTGTAATATTTTTGAAAAAGTAAAAGTAGGTACTAGCTTTACTATTTTTCAAAAGTGTAAATCCCTATTGTACACATTGTAATAACAAGTAAAAGGCAGCATATAGACTAAGTACCTGTAAATAAATAAGTAAAATGTGTAAAAAGTGTGTTGGGACTTACGTCACAAATAATGGTATGAAATGATCAGTGGACATACTTCATAAAGATTTGCAGTGGGGACTGGACTTACCCCAGAATGCTTCATGACCGACGATGTGTAGTTCCCCGTCGAGTTGTTGTGACGGATGGAGAGGGAGATAAGGTGGTAGGTGGAGGGTATATAGGTGTGTGTGGATGATTATGGTTGAATAAAATCTAGTCCGTATGGATGCGCACGGATTGTTGTTGGATACTCACTCGACATTGCATTGCTGAGGCAGAAAAGAAGAGAGGTATGCCGACTGAGAGAAGATACGGAGAGGAAGAAGGACAGAATTGAATGGAGAAGAATGGAGGAGCGTCTTGAGAGCGAAGTGAGTGTGGATGCATGGGTAGTAGTCGCATCCGAAGCATGCAATATTGTTCTCCCATTGCGGATATTAGCTATATGTACTTCTCCCAGGTTCCCTCTCTCCGTCTCCAGATGATATTTCTAATATGCTACAGCCAGTTCGGCAGAGAGACGGAGAGCTGGAAGGCATGAGAGCTCTCATCATCATGTTCTAAACTGTCGAATTTTCCCTGGAAGAGCACACTGTCATTTCCGGCATCTCACTTATCACTTGATACAATGGCTTCCCTTTGAATCCACTCCCAGCCAACTATGTACACTCGTCCATCCATCCATCCAACTTCTCTTTCATATCCCCTGGCATGCATCTAGGAATTATACCTTCTATCTCCACACAACACCGACAGCCGAAAAGCAAATCAGACAGAGAGGTTTCCTTGCTGGGAACTAAGCGGCGGGCTCATCCTATAGCTATAGCTATATAGCGAGACAGTGATCTATATACAGTGCTTTTGAGCGACCCTAGGCAGGCCAGGACAGTGAGAAGAAAGGATAAGGATAAGACATGTGATTTTGAGGGAGCCCCGAATGACAGCGATGAGCGCTCCCCACTTTAACGTCTGTCACTTTGTGTTAGATTAGGCAGGTGACAAAGGAACAACGTGTAGCTCATGTTTCCCTGGCTCCGTACGTACAAGCGTGTGTGTTGTGGGTCTGTGATAAAGGATGATATTATTTATGTGGGTGATTTGATTGTGTGTGTGTGTCAGGAGGTGAGGCCGGGGTGACGACGATGACGAATGGAGATATTGGCGGGAGTGGTGGCGGCGGAGTGAGCTCAAGACATCACCGGGAGAGTGGCTCCTTGGGATTGAATAGTTCGTCGAATGAGTGTGCGGGATGCGGGAAGCGGATCTTGGATCGTTTTCTCCTCAAAGCCCTGGACATGTTTTGGCATGAAGACTGTTTGAAGTGCGGCTGTTGTGACTGTCGACTGGGGGAAGTGGGACAGACGCTGTACACGAAGGCCAATCTCATCCTCTGCAAGAGGGACTATCTCAGGTGAGTGGAGAGAATGTTTTCATAAATCTGTAGACCGAGTTTAATGAGAGTGGTGAGAATTGGTGGGTGTCATTTGGTGGGGATAAAAGAATATATGCCCGTCTGCATATGAGCACCTTCCCTCCATTCTCTCCGATGATGAAGGAAGGGAAGGCCGAGTGATGTGCCTCTATGCCTTTATAATTACGTGTAGCAGGCTTTTACGGAGCTCCGCAGATTGCCTAACTGGCACACTTACCATTTCTATCCACCAGGCTGGGTCCTGCGAGCGTGGAGTCTATTTTTAGTACACTCGTGCTTGGCAACTGTGCCTCGTCTCCCGCTCAAGAGAGCATAGCTCGTGCAGTGTGTGTAGCCGAGATTCATGGTGGAGAGAGCCGGGAAGGAGAGAGCGAAGAGAGGAAGGAAGGATTTAGTTTCTGGCTTCAATTACTGCGGAAAAATGAGCGCCGCTGGATAGATATAATACGTCAAGCTTTAAAGAGCTTAATTATTATTATTCTTTCATTAAAAGGGATAGGGAAAGTGGAATTTTTACGGGAGCGTAAACAAACTAATTGAAAACTCACAAGTACAATAACTCACTGTCAAAAACACGATGTGAATAAAGAGCTAGAGAATGAATTCAATGTGTAACAATTCAGCAATTACTTTATGTAAATCTGAATTGGTTTTTTGATGGGGGAGGAGGTTAGACTGAGAGTTTGGGGGATTCCAAATTCCACTTGGATACTTTTCCATCAAATACGTACGCAGAGTTTTAGTTTAGTTCGGGCTTTTTCCGAGGGTCGTGTGGGTTGGTCGGTCCGTCCGTCCGTCCGTCGGTCTTCTCGTCTCTTTAATCAGACTCTCGCACCCCTTCATTTCGGTTCGTTTGGTTTTGCTTAAACGACCTATTTCGCTAATTAGCTTTTAGACATACAACAGAAACTACTTCCTTTTACCTATCGTACGTCTCTCAGTCTCCCTCCCTATTCTTTATCAATTCCCTATGCATACAAAATACTCCTTTTATACACCAGAGCTTCATTAACTCTCTCTCTCTCTCTCTCCTTGCCTGTCTCTCTTTCTCTCATTGTTTTCCTTCGTAGCCAACTGCCACTGCTGCCTTAACCAAAACCAAACGAATCTAGCATTACCGTAGATACAGAGAGTATACAGCCAGCCTTTGTCATGGAATTCTTTTCTCATTAAGGATATTTCTCTACCACACCGCATTTGATTGTATTTCTCATCCTTATCTCTTTTATTCACAGATTATTCGGTAATACTGGCTACTGTGCCGCCTGCTCCAAAGTCATTCCTGCATTCGAGATGGTTATGAGAGCACGGAGTAATGTGTATCACCTGGAGTGCTTTGCTTGTCAACAGTGTAACCATAGGTAAAAATTTCTTGCTGCATTAGTTGAGTCTAAGCCTATGCCAATATGTTGCATTCAATATATTAATTTTTTACAACTAAAATTTTCTCTTGAACACAACAACACAAGCAGAAACGCATTAAATTAATTGATAATATTAAAAATATTGTGACATATTCAACTACTTCCAGTTCAAAAACAATTCATAATTCGCAACGTTTTATTTTCTTTACTGTTGTACTTAGATTTTGTGTTGGAGATCGGTTTTACCTGTGCGAGAATAAAATCCTATGTGAGTACGACTATGAAGAAAGAATGGTCTTTGCAAATATGGCTTACAGTCCAGGGAATCTCGCCCTTTTACGAAGGTAGAATTTTCAGCTTTTTTAAATCTGTATGGTGATCTTATTAGCTGTTAAACTAGCATGATATAGATACTAGCTATCTATTAGTGACCCAGATTTCTATTAGTGTGCAAGAATTGGTTTGCTACTACATATTAGTTTTTGCTCTAAACTGGCGTTTACGTGGAGCATATTTGGAAGATAGGGGTTTCAGTTTGCCGAAAGGACCCAAAATGTCATGGATGTATTTTTGTTTTGTTTTATGAACAACAGTCAAGAGTCAAAGACGAACAACAATAACAATGTGAGCACCATAATGAACAACAACTCGAACTCGCTGTCACCAAAAATTCAATCCCTGAGTCCTTCCTCCATGGGACATCACCATCAACCACCCGTACCTCAGCGGACGGCCACATAGCAATATCCTTCATTCTCTGAGAATCCAGCAGAAGGTGCCAATCATTTTTACCCAGTCAGCAGCATCAACTTATAAGGAAGAGGTTCCTGTCAGAAGCGATTCTTAGTAGAAAGTCAAAGCCTTGCGTCGATCTTAGAAGGACGTCCGTACCCCTCTTCCCAGCGAGGTACATGTACATAATGTGTGTATGAGTGGAGTTCCTATCGGGGAAGTGAGCGTTGAGACAGAACCCCGAATTTTTGTGAATCGGAGTGAGCAAAGAGGACTAATGGTAAACTGATCAAACATGATCACGTCATCCACAGCTATAATTTCTGAAAAACTAAAAGAAAAACGATAGTGTACAAGATAACTTGTGTCTCTTCCTCAATGGACTTTCCATCGTTTCGCTGTAAAAACGCAGTAGGTTAGCTAGGTTTCTAATGTGGAGCATCACACAAGGCGAGTGTTTTTCTTACAGAGACGCTTGTGTATCTTAGATTCTCACGTACGTATACTATCAAGAAGTCCTATGTGATGTTTGTCAAGTTTTTCCCAGCTGCAAATCAAGTCTACAAGGGCCAAAGCTAAGTATATACAGATAAGAACGATCCTTGAATCTCCTTCCCAATGCAATGCAATATGTTACCTGTGAACGGGCAGTTGAATAATATATAATGTTTTTAACAATTAAGCTAGCCCTCGTACATCGTGAGTGAGTATAATTTGTAGAACCGGTCCAAATCTCTGGGGTCAGAAATAGAAAAGGTGCAACACATCATTGATGGTTAGTTGGTCAATGGGAACCATTACATGTTGAACCATCTCAAAGAAACAGGAGCTAATGTCTAATTTGGCGTAAAGGGTACGTGGGGTTCTTTGTTGGTAGTACATACCTACCCACATCCAATTGAATCATCCGTGTTTGTGCTGGCAATTTAGTCCGCACACTTAAATGGCACGTATCTACATGCGTCAGTACATCCGTGTAAATATACCTTGGTACATAGCTGCCTAACTTGTTATGAGTTCAGTGGACAAACAGAATACAATAATAATTAGTCACCTCCTTCCAAGAACTTATCGGTAGATAGGTGGGTACCTAGGAACATATCTAGTTTTTTCTTTAGTTTTTTAACAACTAGCAATTAAAAACAGAAAGGGCAGTAACTACTATCTACCTAGGTAAGTAAGCAGATGCTACCAACAATATTCGTCTCACTGTGCCCCTAACATACTGTATGTAAGGTACCGCCAACGCACACCTAAAGATTCTAAACGAACGCAGAGATTTGAACATATATGTACAACAGCAAAGGGCTTACATTGTGATTGTAGAAACAGTGTGAAATGTCTGCATACATAGTAGAACAAGTGAATAAATTGCAAACTCTACTCAAGTGGGTACCTAGGTACCTACATAAATTCAAGAAGGATGAGAAGAGAACAACGTTTCTAACCTTGGGCTGCAGCTTACGTTTCAGTAGCATGCCATGTTGAGGGTCTTGTACTGTAGACTTGATGTTCTGGGCAACTTTGATACGAAGAAGACTACTTGAACTAAGGATAAGTGAGCATTCCAGGAGAGAATGCCGTTAATTAAGTGATAAGTTAGCGTAGTAGGAAACATGTTCATATATTGTAATGAACCTCACATTATTGATCGTATACGAGTGTATTTATTGTGGTAGTTTGAGCATGATAAATTATTTGAAGCAGTATGTGCTCATTTGCTGGGCTGGGTTTGGTAAGCGACTGAAATAGAAGTGCGTTCTCTGCCTACCGAACCATTTATAAATAGTGCATACATTCTAGCCGTACTTTTTGGACTCGTGCTACATACATAACATAGGTATTGAGGGTATTTCCATTGATTCAGGGGGGTCGACCCTTGCACTGCTTTTACTGGAAAGTCGAGAGAAAATACAGTGTTTTTCTCCGGAAGTTCTATTATTTTTTTTCTGCATGCCTACCTATATTAAATTTCCAGCCTAACCTTCACATCAATCCATGCATTTCTAAAAACAAATTAGCGTCAACTATATTTGCATTAACTTGCTATTACTATCTTTCTTTACAAAAACTATTTGATGAGGTTGCGGCTATTTTATCGGGAATAAGTACCTCCATACCGTGTATCGTAGATAGAGACGAATAATTGTATGTAATTGCGCTGGGAATTTCGTATTTATTGCTATAATATTATGTCGCAACTGCAAACTTGCTTCCAAGCTTTACTCGGGTCTAACAGCAAGGAAACAAAAAAAACAACCAATACCAATAACCTGACTGCATAGGTACGGGTACTATTAACCAGCGATACTAATGAATGACATACTTAATAGCATACCTAGCTGGTATATATGTACGTATACGTTAAAACTATTTATTCGCAAGCTAACTGAGTATACCCAGAACTAGTCTTCTTATTTTAATGCACGCACGTCCCCAGCTAGTAGCTACTACCTACATAATCACATTTATGTTTCTGACATCATCACTCTAAAAATAAAATCCAAGACGTACTAATTATCTGATTAAAGTTCCATGCGTAAGGCAGCAACAATTAATAAGTGTAACATGGAGATTTTTATCTAAAGATGTACCTACAGTCTTAATTAAGTCATGGGTCCGCGGCCAATGAGCGAGTCTGTTATAGGAGTGGGTAGTTTCTATATGTAATAATCTAATAATGTAGGTAGTTATCTAATAATTAGGACGTAATGCTAAGGTTGATAAGGAAGTGAGTGAAGAATTTAATACAAATCATAAAGGGACTGACATGATCATGATCCTCTTTTAAAACCGTCGAATGCAGGGCGGTTACTTTCGGATGCAATTCAAGAACTACGACGGCCACTTTAGTGACTGATGCTACGTGTTGGATTCAAAGTGATTATTCTTCAATTATTCCCAAAGAAAAAAAAGTGACCCAGTAGTTTCAACAACAACAATTAGAGTGAAAAACGAAAACTTTTTAGGGATAAAAAAAGTGCCGCCCGGGATTCGACGCTGTGAAACAAAACGATAATCAGTGGAGCGTCTTGTACAGTGTTCAAAGTACCCTGATAATGATCAAGTGATGAATGAGTCAATCAATGAATCAAGGCATTGTCAATTATTAGTGAGCAGTTATTGATACAAACTGTGCCGTGCACTCGACTTTATTCATCTCTCAACTTTGACTATTATATACATAATGCAGTGATGTACAGTAGGTACGGTCACCGGAAGGAGATGTGAGAAGGATCTTTCGCAGTAGTTTTTTTCTATTCTCGTCATTACTCGTAGAGGATAAGTTTTATTTCTACTTACTACACAACCGAAGGTTTCAATTCAGGATAGGTATTCATCCTGGATGGAAGCTACACGACAAATTTGTAAGTTGATATAGTGGTTGCGGTCGTGTAATCAGATGTAGTAGCTCCAAAGGCTAATAATAATTCCGTACTGATAATTAATATGCAAATAGTTTTAGTTTGGTAATTTATCAGCGTCAAGTGAATAATGGAGAAGCAGAGGACATTACCATTTTGACTATGACGTGGGTATGAATCACCCACCATTCATTGGAATGGTCGTAATTAATGAAACTCAATAAAAGTTAAGCTAAAGGATATATTATTGTACGAATACCTATATTAACTGAAATAATAGTAATTACTATTGCTAGTGTTACTACTACTATTCATACCATCAAAAAAAATATGTTTACTTGTTAGTTTTTAAAAAATTGAAATACAGATAGCTGTAAGGGAGGTTGGTATATACATATAGCGATATACATACATATACATATAGGCATGGATGATTGTGTGATAATAATGTGTGTAAATGTAAAAGTATGGAACAATTATTGTCATGTTTAAACATGTAATGGTTGGGTTTATGTAATAATTACTCAAGTAGGACCGTGAACGAGTGTACATAAGTAAAATACATAAGTACTGCAGAGGATACACGTAGTGAGAGAATAAGAAGGAAAATGAAAAAAAGACTAGTCAGATGGATACGTTTATCAGATTGTGACTATACTATTGTTAACTTACGTCTAGGGGTGACTGCACATATGTATAGTGTGAACATTATTATTACTATACGTCTGCTCTGGGTATGTATGTAAGGGGGGAGCAGACACTCTCAGTATAAGAATGTTTTTTGAGTTCCTGGTCTCTTCTGGAATATTATTTATTCTTATGATTATTATTATTACCCTTTGTCATGCTACATCTCGTTGTTAGATAGTATTTAGAAGATAAGTAATGCGGAGGAGTGAGTGAGTGAGGAGCGCTCTTCTGACTTTTTCTTTCTCGTCTCCTCTCGTTCTGATTCTCTGATGAAAGAAATAAGAAATGGAATTAATATTGGCGACAGGACGGAGAAGGAGAGTGCATACAGAAACAGCAAAGATGAAATAAAAACAAAAAAAAATATATATATAAATTCTACGTGACGAGTCTGTGGAAAGGGCTGGAAACCCTAGTGTTATAATTATTTCATTGTCATCTTTCATGCTCAATAAATAAATTCATGATGTAAGAGAACGTACATCCAACAAAAGGTATCCATCCAGCACCACAAAATGATAAAACACAATGTATTGTTCCCTGAACTATTATTAACCATCTCGTATTTGTTTTCCCACTCTCTTCTCCCTTCCACCTTCTCAGTCATTTCATTTCATTTCGTTCGTGTACTCACATAATGTGTCCTAAAGATAATCTATTCCTGAAAGGAGCTTAGTTGCTTAGTTCATACTTACCCATCTCCATAACGTTGGCACAAGCGCCCGTAGACACAATAGTTATCATTACTATGGCGTTTCCAAGGGACGTATGTATGTAGCTGTAGATCCTACTATTTATTTATGCTCATTGACCTTTTTTTTGTGTTCATATTTCAATTTTCTTTCTATTCTAACACATTGAGTGGTAATAATTACATTACATAGGCTGCTGACAGATATGCCAAGTGTCTGGACGACGTTTGCATCTCTCGGTTGTTGGTAGGTAGCTTGTAGTCTCAAAGTATTATCAGAGAAGTGATAGAAAAAACCAAAAATCTCATAAATAATTAAATTGCTTGTGTTAACATAATGTTTATGTCTATGTGCATACATCCATGTACCTATCTGTGGTTACATTTGGATTTAGCGTGTTCCTTCTAATGACCAGTTGAGCGTCTATACAGGATTCACATTATAACTTTTAGTGTGCAAAGTGAAGTTTGGGCTGAGATGGATGGATTCCTTGTGCTTGACATGAGAGATGTGCCAGCGTCAGACAGTGAAGGGAGCTATGTGCTGTGCAGAGTGTGACGTCATATCTTTACACTGTCAAGTCTCTCTCTCCACTGCACTGTCGTTCTCGTCGTAGCTGGCTGAGTGTGGAATTAAATTAATTTGGTCGAGACAGAGAGAGAGAGAGAGTTACAGAGATAGTGGAGAGGAGACTGGGAAGAGATACCCATACGGTTGGAAGGTAGATTTAATATTGAGACACAAGCCTGTTGAATGGATTATCCATAGGAAATGTTAAAATGAGGGAATGACGCAACGTGAGTCTCGAAAACTTGAACTCTTGCTGTGTCCCTCTCTCACTCTCTCTCTCTCTCTCTTTCTGCCTCTCCATGAATATATATCGGAGCCGGAGTGGAGGAAGGAATCGGTAATTATTCCATATGTGGAACTGTCTCTTTCGTCATTCATTTACTCTGAGCATGCGATGGAATTAAATTAAGGAATGAATCGTGGAGCTTTCAACAATAACCATGGACACATTCGATTCGAGTCATTTTCTCCCTCTGAGCTTCTCCTTGGTGACTTCTCCCTGGTTGCTTCTCCCACTTTAGTTCTCCTTCCTGAACAGTCGCCTTCAAACTTCTTTAGTTTTCAGTTTTCAGACTGTATGAATTCCCTCGTATTCTCTTAAATCAGATTGCACCTAGACAAATTAGATTACCCCATACGAAAGTATTACTCTAAGTCTGTCCAAGACAACGAACGCTTATTTGAACGTGATTCTTGATGAAGTATCATTACTGACTCAATTAATATTGAATTCAAGAGACTTACCGATGAGGTTTTTCAAAGAATTAAAAGATACGTGTGTAAATTATTAAATCAGAGTTTGCTTTATTTTTGGATACTAGTTTTCCAAAACCAATGTAACTTGATGGATTCCAAATAACAAGGGTTAAATTGAGCTGAAACTAAAGTAGGGGCTATTAGATCACAAACAGTTAGTGCTTACGTTTTGGGAGGAGTAAGTCATACAATCTGAAAATTGAAAACGAAAGAAACTTAAGGGACAGATATCAATGAAGAAGGCGACAGGATGAGAAGTGCAACGAAGGGGAAACGACTAGGGAGAAGTCACCAAGGAGAAGCGTAGAGGGAGAAAGATGCGGATACGGACACATTCCACATTCATATTAATATTAATAATCGTGCCATCTTAACTTCAGAGTGTCTTGAAGCCATACTCTCTCAGCCCTGTCCTCTTTTATCATCTCGATGCTTATAGCTTCAGTACACACTGTATACATACATACAAATCATTAGCCTCGCTTCTTACTATAGCATAGCTCCGTAAATACCTACCCAAATACAAAAGTTCCTGTCCAGCATAATTTTTAATTTTTCCTCATTGTTTCACCATATAAATGCTTGCATCAATATAAGTGTATGTATGTATTAAAGGAGATTGTATTGTATAATAGTGTTGTTCTGTTGTGTTCGAGGGAGAGCGAGCGAGCGAGCCGAGTCAGTTTTCAAAGAATGAAGCGAATACATGGAGGATTCGATTAAGTAAACACAACTGAAAATAATTACGTTACTCATATCTGGAGGGTGATGATGAAATAAAAGAAGGCATCGTTTTACATTTATTATTGAGCTTTGGCAAGACAAAGACATAAGTCCTTCAGTTAGGCCCAGCATAGAATTGGAGATGAAAAAGGAATTCCCCTCTGTCCCACACACACACACACACAAACACACAAACCATCAGCGGGCCAGACCAGACAAGACAGACCACTGCTCTTCATCAAGCTCTGTCAGAGCCGGCAGAGGATTTCTATATTTCTCGACGTTTGCGTTTCTAGAAACTCATTGTCGTGGTCTTGTCATTTTTGTAATTATTCAAAAGTATTATTTACGAATAGATTTTAAATTACTTTCACAAGCATAAGCAACTATACTATTACCTCTCATCTTGCAGTAGAACTAGAACACAGTATATCCCAGCCAAACTCACCGCACACGCACACCAGCTCCATTTAATAACTAAAAGGAAAGAAAGGAGTGACTTTCGTGCATGTATGAGTGCTGTACCTCTGTCCTTAGGTCTGGTATGGGAGGTTGTGGCGTGCCGAGTCTCTGTATGTAAGACAAGACGAGAAGAGAGAGCGAGAGGGGAAGTAAATGACTATTTGTCAAATATATTATTTGGAAGGGAGTGTGGTTGCTTGTGGTGGAGCAAATACAAATCCTTAAAGTAATAATAGCATCAAAGTTATAATGACATGAATACGGCGGCGGAGAGCAGAGAGGAACACTTGGAGAATTCGTGTGAGAGAGTGAGACATGGAATCGATCAAAGACTATCTATAATAATAACTCATATTATTTATTATTTCTGCACAATGCAATGTTCGGCAATGTTGAGAAACTTGATGAGAGGGCAGACAGACGACCGCTTTATTTTACTCTGTCTTATCACACACCATTCATAATGCAGCGGGGAATATCACAGGAGACAGTTAAACTCGAACATACCTAGGAAAATATATACTTACACCTCCATTACACACACATTCTCTCTCCCTCTCTCTCTCTCACTCCTGCCAACCCAGGAAAAGGAACCAATGACGGCATTATAATAGCTGTAATATATTTTATTATTACAGTAGTTGGAGAACGGAGCCAAAGTCGACAAACAGAGAGACAATGGTTTACTCAATCCAATCGTACTACATTTGTTACTTGTAACTTGTGGTGTGAGTGGGGAACTCAATCATGCAAAGATGTTATTATTAGGCAGAGCCATTCCACGCCTCTAATAACTAAACTACGAAGCTCCTTCGCCTTTTGTCACTGGCACTTCCAGCCAAACATAACATTAAACATAATCGAGCCACTCACTCTATCCCTCTGGCTGCTCTGTCTCTCGCTCTCAGTCTCTCTCCTAGAGGAACAGTACGAAGACGAACGAACCCAGAGTATAGCACAAGGGTAGTGGTAATAATATGTATTGAGAGTGTGTAGATAGACAATCAACTCATTTGTATTATTTAACATGAAATGGGTCTACAGACGAAACCAAGTCAAGACAGCACACAAGACACGAACAACTGATTGAATTTATTCTCTTTCTCTCTCTCTCCGCTCGAAACAGAACAGAACAAATAGCTTGTATGAGTTGAGGTGTAAATAATGAAATATTAATGAGGCGCAAAGCTAATCAAGAAACTTATGATTGATTCCTCCTCTGAGTTCCTTTTCCACTCACAAACAACCACTGGACTCACTCGCTCACTTTGTATCCCCTCATTTATTATTATGTCTGTTTACCTCTCTGTAAGCACAAATGCCTACATGCCAGCAGCTACATACACATATACTTGCATTCCTAAAGCAGTCTAACAATCCCATGGGCGACAGCCCAAATGGGACTTATTTTATAATAGCAAAGAAAAAATACGTATACGTACATACTCTTTTGGTAGATGTACATAGTATGACGAAGGCATCGTACATATAATCGTATACAGCTACATACACAAAGTTTAAATTACAACCCGCACAGTCTCGCCCACTTAATCATTTGGCATGGTATGGGGCCCTCATATTACTTTCACGTGAACAACTGGATAATATTCTTAGGATGAACTAATAAGTCGTAAAAAGCTGAAATGTTATTACAGTCACAGACAGCTCTTCCTTGTCTTCTCAGTCAAATTATGTACTACACTAACTCTCTCTCTAATTCTCCTTCCTTCATCCCCCTGCACTACAACTCTACTACAGTAGAGCCACACTCGAAAATAATAATATGACGGGATCCACACTCTCATCATACTTTAAGATGACACTGTGTTTTTACGTATACTTGACTCTCCAAATTAAAATTCATGCCTATCCATGTTAACTCTAATAGTAATTATTTTAATTCAAAATTGTCCATGAAGGGTAACATGGGAAAGTACTGTAACATAAACACTGGAAATCAAAGAAGTAAGAAAAGGTTTGGAGCATTTAAAAAAAATTGCTGCTTCAAGCATTATTCTCGAATTGTGCTTGTAAATGTTTTTGGTGATGAGCCAAAAGGAGGGAGGGGGGAATTGGACAGGCAGGATAAATACAGCAGGCGAACGGACGGACGGACGGGCAAACGGACTCAAGTTGGTGTTGGGAGCGGAAGATGCCTGCTTGTCTACCTTCCCAACCCACCCACGAAGTCATACTTCAATCCAATCCAATCCAAGATAGTGATGATGCTGATTTGAGGATTAAGGGAAAAGAATACGTGGCTCCTTCCTCTCCATGCCATGCCAGGTTGATGGTGGACAGGGGAGAGATAGGAAGATAAGATAGTGAGAGTGAGGTAGTTTTCCAGTTCCGTCGAACTAACTTTCAGTCCTTGTTTGAATGTGAAAGGAAAGTTGAGGCGTTGAAGGGACATGCTTATTGAGGACGGTGGGTATTCCACGTGGATAGATTTCGCCGTGGAGAGAGGTCTTGGAGTTTGGTGGATGGACATGGAGCCTATAGAGATACTAGCTATAGCTCTGGCTACCTGGCTCAGTCCGTGTATATGTAGTAGACTGGTGGGGATTGGGGAGGAGGCGAAGAGCTGGCTGTAGTTGTCGTGGAAGTAAGAGTAAGAGTGCCGTTGTGGTTACATAATAGTTAGATAAGTTTTTAAACTCAAGGCTGTTGTGACGGAGTGTAAGTGTAGTTTGGATGGATGGCTGTATAAATTGGGCGAGGAGGACGTGGAGTGGAGTGAGGGAGACGGAGAAAGAGAGGCGACTTAAAGAGATGAGCTAGGAGGACTGAAGTTGAGTGAAGAATTGAAATTAGAGGGTAGAGGCAATTGGAAGGAAGGAGTGATTTGATGATGATCATGCAAGTTGATGCAAGTTAGGGAGGAGAGATAAAAGAGGAAAAGGTTGGCAGGACTGGTGAAGGAATGGAAAGTTTGTCTGTGGTTGGGTGGGATATATAGTTTGATAGGCAATTGCTTGTAATGAAGTTGTAATGGGTTTGATGAGTTGGGAAAATGTAATGATCATTTGGGGAAACATTAAGCAGGATTTCTCATTTAGAAGCGTGCCGGAGGCCTATCCAAAACTCTCTATTTCTATCTCTTTTATATGATACCAATGCTCCTTCGTTCCTTTCCCTTCCTCCGTCTTCTCCTCCGTCTTCTTCTGACTCAACTTTTCTCTTTGGATCCTCCCAAAAATCCACCATACATCACTCTAGCTCAATCATCTCATTTGCAATCTCCGACAAATGCCGCCCAAATGCTTCCTTTCCACAAGACACACTTACTTATTACATCTCTCCTTTCCCTCCTTTCTCTCCTTCCCCCTCTCACTCTCCATCCTCCTGGCCTGGCTTTCTCTCTTTCTCCAACTCTATAACTTCTTCCATCATCCCAAGGTAGACGCCAGCAGAAAAACACGACAGTTTTGGCAAGGACCAATTCCCCTCGCCCACTCTCCCTCCTTGTCCTCCTTGTCCAACAACCACAATCACTCTGATAGCAGGTAGTAAGTACATGTAGGTAGACAACTTACCACTGCATACTGGAGCGTCAAAGAAGCAAACCTTAAGCCTCACTTGTCTCTCTTCCATTCCATTACGGACAGAGCAGGGACACAGAGAGAGATATGGACCAAGAGAGAGTCAAACTATCTTTCCTCATTCCACTCCTCCAAATCTACACCCAAAGACCCAGAGAGCGAAGAGAGAAGGAGAAAGCGAGTGGAAAGTCTTAAAATGGAGAAGGAGGAGAGATAGGAGACGAACAAGATGGAATGACTGGAGGCAAGGAAACCAAAGACACAGATGAGCAAGAAGGAAGAAAGGAGCGGAGAAAGGAGCTCACCAGCACTGAATCTAAGACTTTCTCTCCAGAAGATCGTAGACCGTGGAGCGGAAGGTGCAAAGGGAACTATCTCCATGTGTCTAGTCAGCTGCGGCGTCTGTCTCTGTTTGCATGGGGAAAGTAAGTGTGTGTAGTAGAAGTAGGAGTGAGTAGGGAGAAAGTCCGTATGCATGTAGACGTTGATGTCGACCCAATGATAAAATCCCTTCGCTCTAAATCTTTTTCCATTCCAAAGTTGAAACAGAGTCGTAATCGGAGGTAATTGCTGTAGAAATGAGCTTCTAACTTATATTTCCCGACCATTTGTCCTGCCTTTGTTTTATGCCCGTGGAGACTAACACAATTAGACGTTGAGTAATGACACTTTTATTCTGACGACCGTCCTCAAAATGTACGCACGTTCCTTTATAACTTTTTACCTACTTCCACTTCTATCTCCATCCACCTATCTTCCTTTCTCTCTCTCTCTCTCTCTGTCTCTCCACTTTCCTTCTACTCCCTCAACTTCTACCAGCCATACGACAAGGAGTCGGAATTTCTACTATCCCATCCATCCCATCTATACTCCACCGTCCAAAGATGTGTCTATCCCATCTACTCTCTCCACTCTCTTACGTTACCTTGTAGCGATCCTACTAGCACTGCTCATTCTCATTCCTTCCCAACTCAACGGAGCCAGCCACCAACTTTCTCCTTCCTTTCCCTCTGCTTCTTTGAATCCAACACCAAACCAAGCAACCACGGACCGAACCAACACAATTCCAAATCTCATTGTAGCACGTAAATACCCAAGCAAGTCAGCATGGCATAATAATACGTAAGCATCTTTCCTACTATATCCATTCAGATACCAGCACCACTTTTCTCCGCTTTCTCTCTCTCTCGTCGCACACACACACACACTCAGGCAGAGCAGGCACTTAAAATTAGATGTGATTATGTAGCCATGTATACCCACTTCTTATATACTTCCTCTGCACACTCGTAGGTACACATTGCCGCTGTGTGTGCTCCATTTAAAGTTGAACCCCTGCTCTTTTCCACCTTATTATCTCCCTTATCCTTGTCGACATCAAAGCAACATCCTAACTACACCATTCACTATCACATCATCATCAAATACACTAACACAATAGACTTTACAACTTTAAATTTTATTTTGTCAAGAAAAAATAAACATTACTAAGCCCACTTGTCTGTCTTTCCTTTCCCTCCCTTTCCCTTGTGTTCCTTGTTCCTGGCCCTGTTTTGTCTTCGTGTTCCTATTACGAATCTTTCGTGTTTGTTTGTTGTTTGCGTACATATGTAGCTGCTTCCCTTTGTTTCTGTTTACTCGTCATATCTTCCCTTATTTGTTGGCTCACTCGCACTGCCAGAGTCATATTATAGCCCGAGTCCGCTCAGGGAAGAAGGCAAAACAAAGCCGTAACTGCATTGCTCTCTATAATTGCCTCCATGCACGACGATTATTTTTTAAACTGTTATTCGGGCTGACGTTGATATAGGTGGGTAGGTCGGTGGGTAGAGATGTATACATGTAGAATATGGCCGGGAGAATATTCCAGGACTTTTGATCCAGACTCCAGACCACATTACATGACACGCAATTCTAATTTTCCCTCTTTCTCTCGTCTCACAATTAAACTAGTCATGGTGCTTTGAAAAATAGCTTCACTACTCCATTCATTCCCTCCATATAACTCAGACAAGACAGGACAGAGATAACGAAAGATGCACCCATCCCTTCTTCCATGGAATATGTACCTACGTGGACATAATTAGGCTCCGAGGCTCTGGGATATCGGCATCGGCACTCTGTATGCCAGTACCATCCCTTTACTTCCCTTGCCTCAAAACTATATTAGTCTAAATGCATTATTATTATTATTTATAATGTGTAGACATGTCGGAGTGGGCATAGCTGTAGACACTTTTCTATATTTCTTTCTTCCCCTTGACTCATTATACATTTTCTTTCTTCGTAACAATGTTTTCTCTTTTATCTGGAGCCAGTTATGCGGATCCAATTAAAATCTGTGCATATGAAAATATATCTTAGATGGGCTGGGAGGTGTAGGTAACTAGTTCTCGTGTGTCATCGCAGTGGGTGTGTGTACCTATACGTATGTAGTTACTGTTTACACAGAGCCCGTTGTTTATGCACACCACTCTCTCCTCTGCTAACTGTCTATGCACTCTTCTCATTGAATTTGTTTCTTCTAGTCCTCAGATGCCCATCTCCCCGTCTGCCTATAGTAATTGAAAGAGTCTTGTCATAGATTTTAAATGGTAAGGAGATCTCTCTCATTAGGTTCGTTAAATTTGTTATGAAATGAAACCAAATCAAAATCTTTCCTTGGAGTTTTTGTCGTTAGTGGAAGGAAGAAGAAAGAATATGAAAATAGAAGGAAGAGAAAAGGGATCGACTTTAGAGAGAGTTTTAAATTATTTAAGGCTTTTTCTCTTTCCTCTCGTTTCATTCTCCGTCAAGTCCAATTTCATTCAGTGACTCAATGAATGAAAGGAAGACGAGTGGTGAGGTGCCCATATGCATGCATGCATTTGTGCAGAACATATATACATATATACTGTGGTGTGATTCATATACGGGTCTAGCTTGCTGTTTGGTTACATTTTTTCCCTTCATTTTTTTATAATTCTTTTTTACTAGAAATGGAAAATGAGCATGAAAGAGACAGTCGACAGTAATAGACATTGAGGAAAGAATGACAGCGGGGCAGAGTTTGATTATTATTATGACGGTTAATTGAAAGTGCTTCTCTACGTTGACTAAATGGCAAATGGAAGGGTAGATGGTCTGCCTATATAGTATGATGGATGGATATATAGATATATAGTGGGTATATAGATTCGGATCATCCGTGGACTGGAAGACTCGTCTTGTGTCTGTGATTGTGTGTGAGCTGGTGTGTGTCTGCGGAGGACGTGGAGAATAAGGAGAGGGCACCAACGCCACCCAACCGTTCACTCGGCACCATAAAGCACACTAAGTGATTCTATTCATGAAATTTATTTTCCCACAGTGTTTAAGTCACCCAACAAAATCCGTTTGTGTTTGCGCTCCTCATAGAAATGCATTATCATGCATGCATCTATCTTCCTTTCATTCATTCATTCATTCTTTCTCATTTCCTTGGGTTCTCGGTCTGCTCTGTGTGTGTGTGTGTGTGTGCACATTATCTCCTATGTAGCACTGTACTGTAGCAGGACTGGGATGTAGCAACCTCGGCATCTGATCATTTTTGATTGTTTACTATCACTGCAGAAGGAGAACCATGGGTAAAATATAGTTACCATAAATGACATTATATCCATTTGAAAATATTTAAATCAGATTAAGTTTCTGCTTTGTCAGTCAGGAGGCACGTACGTATCCTCACTCACCAGTCACTGCACTAGCGATAGCGAGGAAGGTTCGTGGGCCCAAGTACAGACGTAACATTGCACCCTATCGAATTTGATTTGGAATTTTAGATACATTCTACGTGGCAGTCGGTCGCCAGTCCAACCGATCGTATTTTTATCGCCCGTATAAGCAGTGCAAAGCCTCTAAAGCTGCCCCTGCCTGTCCACTCCCATCCAGTTCACTGTAATTTTGAAAAACAAGTTTTATTTTTATAATCTTCGCCATCTTTGCTTCATAGATTCTATAGAATTTTGATACAGTTAACGAATTATGGGTTAAAAATAAAATATTGCAAGTAAAAATAATTTTTGTTTTAAATGCCGTTGTTCTTGGTTAAAGGCATGTAACTGTCAAGTGGTACATATTAATTACCCAAGCGTTTCAAATTTGTGTTTCAATTTATGTGCAGCTCAATATTAATAAATTTTGCCTATACAAGCAATTACCAAAATTTAATTTTGCCTAGAAACCCTGTCATAGGCAGGGTCTGAATTTGTATTTTAAATATGTATGTAGGTAGGTAGGTAAGTATCCATCTAATCCATTGCATATGGTGAGCTATGGATGGGTAGACTTGTCTTGGTTGAATAGAAGTTGTTACAGAATTATGTATGTACTACAGTGACAGTGCAGTATGTGATGTGAATGAGAAATTCATCCGGATCCCTGTCACACTCTTCTATTCATTTTTTTTCCCTTCCCTATCTCCGCTGAATCAACTTTTAATCATTTTCATTTATAATTTTCAAATACGCTCCAGTAGACTTTGTAACAACTTCCATTGTTTCTTCATTACTTGATTTGACAAGGCAGACAAACTTTCAGTTCTAAACTTCAATCTACCCTCTTTTAAATGTGGTGGTTACAGATTACAGATACGGCGTAGTTATACCATAATAGTAATTGAAAAATAAAATAATGGAGCCATCCAGGCAGACTATCATTCGGAAATGAAATATGTACCTGACCTAGTGACACAGAAAGCCCTACAAGACCAGTAACGAGTAGAATAAAATTATAATTAAATTATACAAAAAATGAGAAATGAAGTGTAATGATTTGTAATGTGTAATTTAAAATGGAACGAACCAATTGAAAGAGCGATGTTATTGTTAGTCCGTGAGAAAGAAAAGGCAGTTGGACGAGGGAAGAAAAAAATTGGTGGAGTGATGATTTTAAAGGTCCCGTATTGACGGAGGAATCGATACAGCGTAACTTGGCAAGTGTGCTCGGTTGAGCTGGTAAACTCTAACCCTACATGGCTCTCGAAAGGCTCTAAGACTGTGTGAGAGTGGTAGTTGGAGCGGGCATTAGCTAATAATATGATTTGATTCTGTAATAATAGAATAAGTGGAGACAGTAATGATGTGAGTGCATAAGGGAAGTGAGGATGAGTTTCTGTGGGTGGAAACTTGGTTGGCTCGTATGATATAAGGTTCGATTCTATAGATATTTTTGGAACCTCCACAAAATGACGTTACACGATTTTGGCTGGCTTTGAAAACAGGGAAACATGCTAAAAATACTTTGAAAATGTGTCAAAACTACCGAATAATAGCATTTTCAAGAAATTCACAAATAGATTTAAACCAACTTTTTACAACAGTGCAAAGTACAATATTAGCCTTTTCAAAAATGTCAAAAAGAGGTTTTACCTTTTGTAAAAAGTATAAAATGCACTATTAGCCTTTTCAAAAATGTTCAAAAGAGGTTTTACCTTTTGTAAAAAGTGTAAAATACAATATTTACGTTTTAAAAAAACTGATCACTAATAGTTGATCTTTTTAGAAGGTGTACAAAACAATTTTAGCTAAAAATTCAGCCTTTCAAAAAAGTACATCATTTACAATTTTTGAAAAAGTGCTGTAAAAAAATCACTTCTATAGCATCATATTTGGTAGGACCCTATACAGAGGATTATATAGTTATGTGCCTACATTTGTTCTATGATGTTGACATGCACCTACATACATACATAGCCGGGACGGAGAAAGGCAGGAGGGGAGTTGGAAGGCGGCGGTGGTGGCGGTCGGTGAGTCCTTTCACGTTCAACATCCAACTTGTGTCACTTGCCTGGCCATTGTTTGCTAACTCGGAAACAATGGTGAGTGCCGACGTCTATTGGATTCATGTTCCTGCCTCATATAATACATTACGTCGTCATTATATCAGATCATTTCGGGTGTCGTCCTTCATCCCAATCTACGTCCCTCCACGAATGTATGTGCATACATACACCGATATACATACCTACCCACCTCCCTCCGTCCGCCAGGGAACAAATCATGTGCATACGACCAGCAGCCCCACAACTAAACTCCACTCTTGCTTAAAACGACAATATTTTTCCTCCTCAAAACCCTGCGATTTCTTCTGCTGGTGACACTAAGGGCGACTGAACCGTCGTTCTTATTTATCCTCCATGGGCCGCCGTCCCTCCACCGTACGCTCATAAGTAAAGAAAATCAAAACATTCCATTCTATGTACAACCACATACAATTGGGTTCAAGTCCCAATTCAGTCACACATATACGATAGGCTCAAAACTACCTTCAGTCGCATTTACTTTACGACCTAAAGATTTTTCCAGGCACTAGCTAGGCCTCCGATTTTTTTGTACGGGAGCCAATCCTTCGATTATCCTTCAGCCTGTGTGTGTTTGTATGTCTATTAGCAAGTCCAAGTCTATTAATTACGTATTTCTTTCACCTTCTGTTCTGATCATTACAACTACAGAGAAAAAGTAGAAAAGTGTGGGATGGAAAAATTATTTACTAGCACGCGACCCTTCGATGGAATCTGGGGCTTGGCGGATAGCGCCAGGAAAGATTGTAGACTCTAAGAAGACAAAGGAACATCATATAATGATTTAATGTGACAGGAGACGACCTCTGAAAATATCGCATTAAGTTTGTCTACTCTTCCGTTACAATGATCATCTCACACTGAACACACACACACACACACAGACACACACTGAAGACTCCAGCGGACAGACTTCCTCCTTCAAACTCTTTTCTCGTCCTTTTCCGTCCAGAAGACCGACAGAGCTCTACGGTCCTGTCCTAAAGCCTCAAAAGCCCAAGCAGTGACGACATCCAGCACAACGACCGGCCATTTATCTACATTTATCCGTCCAGTCAGTTAAAGCCATATTTACCGGTTAAAAAGTGATAGGAGGACATTTAGTAGATTTTTCTCATGTAATCAGATTAGCTCATTTCTCTCTCATCCATTGCTTCAAATCATTAACCTATTCGGAACTGACCAGTGAGAAACCATGGAAAGAATGCTCAAAAAGAAAAGGATCAAAACTAGAAATCAACATTTTCAAAAACATTCAAACTTCAAAGAGAGCCAATACAGATAGGTGTATATAAACTCAAAAATAAAATCAAACTATCCTTTTAAAAATCATTAGCTGTGAACTACACGCTACTCTTTGATGAAAATTTGACTTTGACAAAGTTCCTCGGCACGGAAGCCAGGGCTTTTGGACTCAATGGCCTATTTCTCCCCGACATTCTTTTGTGAGAGGACAAAAAACTGGAAACAAAGCATATAGAAATATGAAATTGATGTGGCGTTGAGGAATTCCGTGGATTGACTTGAATGCGTCTTTGTGAAATCATCATTAGAGTTCTCCGAGTGCGGACCATGACAGAGTTGAGTTGCTCGGAGTTACTCCGTTCAAATGCAAGTAGGTACACAGAAGCTCGTTTCACAGAGTTATGACAGAGACCAGATTAAAAAGGGAGCAGCCAAATTTGTTCTTGTAAAAATTGACATTGAAGCGGTTATGACTGGAAGGAGCGGGGCTGTACAGTTCTACACACAGGAGACACGCACACACACACGCAAAAAAAAAGATAGATACGGACAAGAGACGAATGCCAGCTGAAAGTTGGTACAAGTATGAGTCCCAGGATTCAATCGGTTGGTTGCGCTTGGGCAATTTACTTGGTTCCTACTTGGTTTCCTTACCTACCACATCTTCAACCGTACAAAGGGACTTTTTATGTTACTTCAACACCCCAGTGAGACTCTCTGTTCCGTGTTCCCTCTTCCGTAGCTTCTGCATGTACACTGTGGCTGGGCGAGGAGGGCGGACAAATTGTCGGTGAAGAAGCATTACGACGTAAGTCAAGTCCCCGCTTAATAGCATTCCCATGGAAGTCTAGAGTCCCGTTAATGCCAATTAATTTGACTCCAGTCCCAACAATCAAATGTGTTCCTAGAAAGTGTAAATATCACTTTTAAGCATTTTTGAAAAAGTGCACTTGGCAGCTGCCTATTTTAAAAAAGTTTAAATATCAGTTTTATTATTTTTCAAAAAGTACACATGGTGGGTGTACCATCTTTTTAAAAGTCCAAAGGCAGTTTCCTTGCTTTTGAAAAAAGTCAATGCGAGTTTTCCTACTTTAAAAAAAGTGTAAATGACCGTTTCATTACTTTTGAAAGTGTCATGCCCGTTTTCCTACTTTTAAAAAAGTGTACATGGCAGTTTTACTATGTTTCAAAAAGGACAAATGACCGTTTCGTTACTTTTGAAAAGCGTTAATAGCAGTTTTACAACTTTTCAAAAAGTGTAAATAGCAGTTTTACTCCTTTTAAAAAAGTGCAATTGCCTGTTTCATTTACTTTTGAAAAATGTCAATGCCAGTTTTCCTACTTTTTAAAAAGTGTAAATAGCAGTTTTACTACGTTTCAAAAAGTGCAAATGACCGTTTCATTACTTTTGAAAAGCGTTAATAGCAGTTATGCTACTTTTCAAAAAGTGTAAATACCCTGTTTTTATTTAAATGGGTGTAAATACTGTATTCACACATCTTTGGAAAAGTGTGAATGCCAATTTTGCTATTTTTTGAACAGTGTGAAAGTTGTTTTTACACATTTTGCTATTTTGTAAGGAAAGAAATGGAAAGTTGATTGTTGGACTTTGGTCAAAATGACATTAAGGGGAAATGGGACGCCGGACTTATGTCACAACGTTTCTAAGCGGGGACTGTACTTCCCCCCATTGCTTCTCCACCCACGATGTGTCCAATGCTCCTGACTGACTCACTAGTCGAGTCGTGCATGTCTCTCTTTGTCCCTGAAGATGTGAGCGGAGCAGAGGAGAAGCGAGAGGAGAGTTACGTGCCTTGATCTCCTCCGTAGCTTGTCAAGGGTCTTGCCAAGTCATCTAGAAATGCGTCAAGCCGCCTACAGGAGGAAAACATCTTGTGAAACGAGCACAAAACAACCTATCAATGTCTTGTCGCTACATCGTCATCAGAATCACCTCGCTCTTTTACATTTCCCTTCATGCAGTCTCCCGGTTGACATGGGAAATTTCTCAAATGTACAGCTCTATCTATCCATCTACACACTCCGTCCTCCGTCTGGCTAAGTAATTCCTTCAAAAAATAGAGAGATATTGACGACGGCGGGAGGTGCCCTGGCGTGAAAACACCAGCACCTTCCCTCAACTTCCTCCCAAGCAAAAGCTTTCAATGGCTCAAAAGTACGGCAATAATTCCATTACAAACTTTTTATTTCCTGGAAAGGCACAATCACCGTATTTTATTCTTGGAAATTATTCAAAAAACAATAATAATAAAACAGAGTTCATGCCAGAAAGAGATTATGAATTTGTCAGCTGACGGATGACGGACTAAGTCAATCTGATTTCCTGGGATAGACAGCGTTAGCTTCAGTCGTTATTTTTATTTGATTTTATTAATTATTGTGAATTTGACTTGACTAGAAGTGAGATGTGAGTTTGCGGCCAAACATGGAGCGCATGACTAATGACAAATTAAATGAAAGGACAAATGATGGTAAAGAGAAAATAATGGAATACGGGAACATGAAGAGAGAGAGAGAGAGAGAAGTGAAGTCGTGCGATGTGGGATGATAGCAATGAAGACTTGCTATGAAAATATGACACTCGCAAGATAAAGAAAACCCGGGAGGAGAGGGAGAGAGAGACTCAAGTTAGTTGTTGGAGCATTTCATGGAAAATGAGAAGATCGAAACTAATGGAATTGAAATGTCGGACTTGAGTGCAAATCAAGATAATAATTAGTAAAGTTAAGAGAGGACAGTATTGTAAAGTTGGGAGACAAGGAACTCCGAGTTGAGTTGAGCACTGACAGGGATCGTCTTGACAATTCTAGATCCTTGTCTCCGTCCCAGGCTCCCTCACTAAAGGCACAGCACAGAGCTCCTACATTAACATACAGCCGTCACAATCTTCCCGGCTCTGTCCTCAACATCTCCAGAGGCACCCACGGGCTTAAAAGCAGAGGACACGACCCAGTACTTGCAAACTAAAGTAGGTAGGCAGATACATACATAGGTGTGTAAATACTACCTGGAAAGGAGACAGACTTCCTTTCTCCGATTTTAATTGTGATGCGGTCTTTAAATCTGGAGTAACCAGCCTTTCGCACTGCACTGGTTAAGTGTGCAGTACTATCAGTTGACATTTTAGATGCATCCACAACACATTCTGTCCATACTAAATTAGACAGCCTTCATCTTATTGCTTATTTAAACAAGAAAATTCCTATGAACCTACATAGAGGTGGATAGTCGGTGAAGCAGTATTGTGAGGTAAATCAAATCCTCGCTTAAAAGCATTGTGCTACAAGCCCAGTCAATAGGCCTTAGTGCCATTTTTTACCAATGTCCCAAACAATTTACTTTTTACCTGTTTTTACAAAAGGTGAAAATCTCTATTCTACATATTTCGTTACTGTAGATGCAAAACGGCCGGTCTCCAAATTTCCTTAAAAGCAAAGTGCAAGATCTCCAGTTAACACTAAATGCAAAGTGGCCGATCTCCATATATAGTGTTAAATCAAAAAAATGGAGATCGGCCACTTTGCATTTAGTGTGAACTGGAGATCGGCCACTTTGCATCTACAGTAACGATATGTATTCTTTGAAAAGTGTAAACAATAGTTGTTGCACCTTTTTGAAAACGTTTAAATCCATATTAGTATTTTTTTAAAAGTGTATATCCTAGTTTGAGATATTTTTAAAATAATTTAAATAACAGATTAACTGTTTTTCGAAAGTGTACATCCCAATTTTAGGCATTTTTAAAAGTAAATAGCAGCATCCTGTTTTTGAAGCGTAAATCCCACTTCAATACCCATTTTTGTAAGTGCAATTTTACCAGTTCTACTGCTTTGGAAAAACTTTATTTACAAAACTGTAAAACCGGGTTTTAGATATTTTTCAAAAATACATTGCAGTTTATAGTTGTGAAGCGTAAATTTTACATTAACACATTTCTTGAAAGTGCAAATACCGTTCTACTATTTTGGAAAAGACGTAAATATGAGTTTTGTTATTTTTGAAAAATTGTTGATCTAGTATATAATAATACACAGAGTGGAGCTAATGTAAATTGGATAGTGTTGTGATGTAGGGACATAGTACGCAGTATGTCCATGGTAAATGTAGGTGGTTTCCTAATAATATTTTTACAATTTTTATAAATGGAGGAAAAAAGTAGACTTTTAGAACGAGATCGAGGTAATGCGCATAAAGTGGATGGGGGTCGCAGATTTCACTTTCTCCTTGCATTCCGTATGAGTACAGGCACACAGAACGGGGTAGTTTGTTGATTTGGTAGAAATTCATATTTTGTGTGAACCGCTGATGATGCTGGTGCTAGTACGAGATTTTGGGAAAGTACTTGATGTTACTCTGGTATGGCTGTTGCTTGAGCTGGGACCTTCCAATGGAGAAACTAATGCTGAGCCGAGAGAGCGAGAGAGAGAACGAGAGCGAGAGGGGGAGGAAAGAAGAGGCCAAAGGATGAGGATCGAAATTTTCTAAGTATCTCATCAGAATTTACAGATAATCCTTCCTGGCATCCAAAGTGCCATAATAGACACCTGCTACGACCCAAAGTATTCAAGGAGCTTTATTTTCCATGAGTTTCATAACTACTGTGAGCTAGCTTAGGGAAATACTCCTTTGTCTACTACTAATTACGCTTCATCATAACATCATGTCATATCCCAGACCACACGTACATAGATTACACACAACCGTTGCGTTGGCAAGGATATTTATCCGCCTTCCGTCCCCGTCACTCCTATAACTCACTCGGGCTCACCTAATGTAATCTTAATACCTTAAACTAGAGACTCTACGTGTACAGATTACATATACCTGAGCAGCTTCCCTCCATCCATCCCCAGAAAAATATTCTGTAATCGTATGTTTGTAGTCCGCCAGCTCGTAAATCCACAATCATTCCCTCAGAATTCCCTCCGACCAACAACAAAACGACATAAAAATCTTGGGTACCTTTGTATATTACTCCTAATTGTCTACTACCAGTTCCAGAATAGTTAGGGGCCTTCCAAGTATGAAGTTATAGAAATTACTTTTTTGAAATGCGTAAAGTAAATACCACGTTTTTCCATTTTTTCAACAGGTGTAAATCCCTTTTTAAACCTTTTGAAAATATATATATTTTCCTTTAGCACTTTTTCAAAATATTATTATCGGTTTTGCCAATCGGTTTTTTTTAAAGTGTTTTCCAGTCCAATTGTATGACTTCATGTTTGAAAGGCCCCACGACTAAAATAGCGCTGGTGGTGGTCGTTGGCTGGCATGTTGGAGCACATTTACTTTTGTTTTTTTTAAATGAGGCACATTTGTTTGTACACAGAGCTGCTGTTGCTAGAAAGTGCGTACTAATATTCTGCCTAATATTTCATATTAAATATGTTGTTAGCCACAGCTTAGAGTGGAATGATTGGGCCTTTGCCTGAAGATAGTTGGACGGAGACGGAGGCATGCCGTGCTTTAGTGGATGGTACTCTTATGTTTCCCTTCCTTGAATAATGCATTCATATTATGTTACGTCTTGATTTAAATGCCTTGTCTAGTTGATCCTCGATCCGTACAGCCAGCCCTTCTTCTTGAAAACTAATGTTTCTCCTCTGACTTCGTCCTAGATAGTTCTTCAAATCTTTTTTGATCATATGTACCACGCATTAAGTGGCCTTCCATCAAGATAATGCCTCAAACAAGCCCCACTCATCATTCCATATCTCTGTCTGTTTTACTATAGGAAATAGAGAGAAAGGCAGTGAATATATTACCAGTGCAGTGGATAGGAGCTCCTGCTGCACACTATAACAATTCGAAAAAATTGTGCGCATGCAGCATATTTTGCCATCACTATAACCAGCAATGTAATAGTATATTTCTGTGTATACCTATGTAGGTGCATGGAAAAAGCATCGCAAGTCCAGTTTCCGCTTAAAAGCATTGCAAAGTGAGTATACCGTTCCCTAGATTTAATTTTACATCAAGTCTCAACAATGTAATTTCTAATAATTTTCTCAAAAAAAGTGCAAATATACCGTTTTTATTACCTTCGAAAAGAAATCAATCACACTTTCTCTTTTTAAGAAAGTGCAACGGCCATCTTTAAAGAAGTTTACATTGCGCTCATTCTTGAAAGTGCAAAAGCAATTTGAAGTAAATTTTGTAAATACCACTTTTGCTATTTTGGAAAAGTGTAAATACCTTTTTTGCTATTTTGGAAAAGCACAAATGCCACTTTTGCTATTCTGGAAAAGTGTAAATACCTTTTTTGCTATTTTTGAAAAAGTACAAATGCCTTTTTTGCTATTTTGGAAAAGTGTAAATACCTTTTTTGCTATTTTTGAAAAAGTACAAATACCACTTTTGCTATTTTGGAAAAGTGTAAATACGATTTTTGTATTTTTGAAAAAGTACAAATACCTACCTATTTTTTGCTATTTTTGAACAGTGTAAATAGTGTCAAAGAGTGTAAGTGCCGTTTTTAAACATTGCAACAAGACGTAAAATATTCTATTTAAACTTTCTGCAAGCAAGTAAGTAAAAAGTGGGTTGCCGACATAAGTCAAAATAACATTGAGGGGGCGCTGGACAGCTAGAATGCTTTTAAGAAGGGACTGGATATAACCCTCAATGCTCTCTGCACCAACGCAACGCAACGATGTACGAAAGCTGGTCTAAAGTACCTACCTATTGAAATAATATATACCAAATACTCCCGTCAAATCGTTGTAGGGCCAATTTAAATCGCAGAGCGCAACGTTAGCTGAGCACTCGGATTTACTAACTTCCTCCTTTCTGATCTGGTACTGGTGACTAGTTACCTCCCCGCTCTGTTCTTTCACACTCCACTACTACGGCACTGTCAAAGCATCAGCAACGATCGGTTACATAATGAAAGGCTTCCATTTCTTCAATCTGCGTGTACATACATTCCTGCTCATGAGACTCTTTACTGTACCTACGTTTACATGATATGAGATCGTATTACATTCGCCACTTGCCACATTCATGATTAACTTCTTCATGACGTTCCGCGCACTCCAACTTTAAAGGCCCTCTACAGACACAGTAGTGACATACCTCCTGTAAGAGTAGACGCACCCAACTATCCATCCACCTACCGTGTCAACTTGTGTATTTATGTATGTGGGTGTAAGTAAGGACCTAGATATATCGTCGGTATAGATCCAAAGCGTCCCAAGTCCACTAATTTTCAAATTTCTTAGCATTATAAAACATATGAACTACTTGGCTGGACTTTTTTTCATTATTCTTTGATTCCACAGAACAAACCCAATGAAGCAGCTTCGATTTCGAGCCAACATTTGCAGATTTTCTGCCAATTCCATTCATTCCAAAAAAAGACTAACTATTTTTATAAAACTTGTCTATTCTAGGGCAAACTCTAAAATTACTTTTTAAAAATAATAATATTTTTGTGTTAATTTGTGAAAGCTCATACTTTACAAAATACTAATAATAATTTTTCAAAGTTGACAATTTTCTCACAAATAACTATTTAAAAAATAAAAATGTAGTTTAATTTACATTTAGCAATAAATTACAAAATGTTTCTAGAGCCGCTACAACGAAAGACTCTGTTGAAAAATGTCGTCTTTGGCATTTCTACTGACGATATGTATAAAGCCAGTGTCACACTTTGTTCCACTGCAAGAATAGTTGATTCTCCTCGCTTTTTGTTCCCGACATAAAATAGGAAAAGTTTATCCGTCCGTCCGCCCCACAAAGCTGAAGCTGCGACTTCAAGTGTGAGGCTCTCGACTTGAGGCTACATGGAGGACCGTAGGTGTGTAGTGGGTCCTATTATTCCTGGAGTTTATTGGAGTCGTGTGAGTGTGAGGAGAGAGAGAGAGAGAGAGAGAGAAGACTCACATTACACTCTGGTAGAAGAATGTAGTGACATTCCAAACGTGAGGTTAAGCGCTTCCTCTTCCCTATTACACTATGACACCTTTCATCAGAGGAATGGTAATAATGTCTCCTTCAAGATATTTTTAAGCATTTAACAACGTAGGGAAGTTATGCGTCCGCCGCTCGCTCTTTCTCTCTCTCTCTCTCTCTCCCATCCTTCCACGTCACCTACTTCGACATGAGCTTAATTTTCTAAACATTTTAATCACAAACTTAACTCATTTTACACATCTCTAATTATTTCTAAATATAATCCATCCATTCCGCATGGGAATCACTTGAGTTCCAAAGAATTACGAGTAGGAGTTACGTGTCAATGGCAACCTGATAGTGATAACTTTTGTATGCGTATGTATGTGCAGTAGGAAAGGTTTCTAACGATAAGGCACTGTATAGCTATACATAGTTCCTTATTACTATATAGCATATACCCTCCTCCACCTAATTAACTAGCACAGTAGCATTATGGAACGCTCTTCTGTAGAAATATTTTGCAAATCTTTTTTAGCACTCTAATACTCCTCAACTCAAAAAATAACATTTTGCTTTCGGCCACATTCATGAATTCAAAACAACATTCTTGGAATAACTTTCCCTCATAGGCCACACTAATGACGATAGCTATATCTAATTAATGGAAATCGTGCAACAACACGGCCCACGTCTACAGCTCACATATTTGAAATGATCAATCATTTACTCATATCCCTTCCAGCTCCAGCTCCAGCTGCGTCAAAGGATTCCTGAGCCCATTAACTATGCCTATTATACACAGCCTTTAAAGAATGTCATTGTGTATAGACCATATCCCATTACAGACCGCGTCCCAATCCCAACTTGTATAGTAAAGTAGGTAGTCATATATAGTCCATTATGATATTATTTCACTTTTTTTCTATGTAAATAATTTCTCGTATAAATTCTGCAATTCCGCAAAAAAAAACTGCAAAGCCCGCATTATTTATTTCCAAGTATTTCGGCTATTAGGTATACACATTTGTTTGTGCAGATGTGCCAGACAATCATGCTCTCTATACAATCCTCATCAAAAATATTCCATAAATGAGGAAGCATTTTATTTATATTAACAATTAGGTAGTGTAGACTCTGTCTCATACATATTTATGTATTTTTATTTCCCCTTATATGTACCTACGTACAGTGTGCTTAGAAAAGCGCCATCTCAAATAGGAAGGAATTGGCATTAGATAACTCTGGGAAAGTTTTTTCATTATTCTTCCAAAAACATGAAATTAAGAAAAGATTATATTATTGGATGGCTGGCGCATCAGAATTGGAATTGGGCGCAGGCATGGGAGGTATGTACATATGTATACAGTGGAACTATGTATGTATGTTGGTATATGTATGTGTAGTGACTGAGCTAGAAATTAGAGAGGCGGAAGCTATGAGCTATACTTTTTGTGCAAGCAAAGCAAAGTAATGCAAAGCAAGCACAGCAGAGCGGAGCAATTAAGACGTGGTAGTTATGAGAAGCTGAAGCTGAGAGTCCTAAACTCAAGTCATTACAACTTAGATTGAGCACATTATATTATACATTATACACATACCACTTTTTTTTCATTTCATTAGTCAAAAATATATCACTGCAAATACCTAGACATATGGGGGAAGGAGCGGAGGATATACCTATAGCAGCTACTAGCAGATATATTTTACTATTGTAGTCCCATTGAGTGTAAATTTCATTACAGTTCCAGTCTCTTCACGGAGGAAATGATGCACTGGAGCACATGGATCCACAGATGGATGGATTTTGTTATAAGGTTTACGAAGAAGCATTGTGGCGTAAGTCCAAGGTCTCCTTGATGTCATTTTGAGCGAAGTCCCAATAATCAGCTTTTTACCAATGTTGTTGTACAAAGTTTATATACCACTTTTGAGGCATATTTTAAAAAGTGTAAATAGAAGTTTTACTTCTTTTGAAGAGTGTAAATACCACTTTTGCTTCCGCTTAAAAGAATGTACACAGCAATTTTACTATTTTTGAAAAGTTCAATTACCCCTTATACTACTAATTAATAGGATGTAGTTACCAGTTTTACTCTTTTTGAAAAGCGCAAATGCCACTTTTGCCATTATTGACAAGTGTGTAAATAGTAGTTTTACTGTTTTTGAAAAGTGTAAATACCACTTTTACCATTACTGAAAAGTATGTAAATAGTAGTTTTACTCGTTTTGAAACGTGTAAATACTCCTTCTGCTACTGTTGAAAAGTATGCAAGTAGTAGTTTTACTCTTTTTTAAAAGTGTAAATGCCACTTTTACTACTATTGAAAAGTATATAAATAGTAGTTTTACTGTTTTTTAAAAGGGCAAATACCATTTTTACTACCGTTGAAGTATATAAATAGTAGTTTTACTATTTTTTAAAAGTGTAAATACTACTTTTGCTACTTTTGAAAAGTAGGTAAATAGGAGTTTTACTATTTTTAAAAAGTGCAATTACCCCTTATACTACTATTTAAAAGAATATAGATACCGGTTTTACTCTTTCTGAAAAGTGCCATTTTACCATGTTTAAAAGAATGTAAATAGTAAAGCTTCCATTTAGAAAAAACAGTCACACTGGATTTCACCATTTTTGTAAAAACATATGCAAAACTTGATTTTTGAGACTTCCGTCAAAATACCATTAAAGGGACGTTGGACTTACGCCACGATGCTTCTTCAAACACGATATATAGATGGCTATATATACATTACACCACCGACATACCCTGTCTATAGTCTACAAAGAGAAACCGTAACGAGTAATGACCCTTTTTTGTTTTATTAAAACTGGAAAATGACTTTAGCCTTTAAGATTGTGAAGCAGCCTAACAAGGGAAGGAAGTCTGTCTGTATGGGCGTCTATGTACGGAGAAAGTATATAATTAGATTGGCCTTACGAGCTTGTGAGACTGTAAACAAAATGTAATTTATTGGATTTACTTTAATCAAACTTTGTGATAAAGTGAGAAAGTGAAAGTGAAATGTCCAATCATGAAAATGTGCGAGCACAGTTTAATTTAAGACAGTGCACCACTAATTCTCTTTTACTCTCTCCGTCTCTCCGTCCCATCCTCCACTTGTAAGTAGCAGCAGCCGTAAACGTGCCGTCCTTCGGAGGTGGAATTCTCCCTCGTTTTTAATGTTCCAGACGCGCTTTCCTCGGCTATTTCAATTACGGATATGGGCGGACGTCCCATCTTTTACAAATCAACTTCCGTTTCCCTTCAATTACTCTCACATACATTTTATTAGTTGCATTCCTTCCTTTTGTCTTGTCTATCATACGCCAAGTGTACTCTGTGTATGGGGAAACAAAGTCGAGTCGGCAATAATTATCATGACAATGAATTATCACAAAAGTAAAAAGCCTGCCATGCCATCCCATCACATGGCATGACATGACATGGCATGGGATGGCTATGGCGCTCTCTGTAGATCCCCGAATTCTCTCTTTCTCTTTCTATCACTGTATTAGTCATGTGTTCCAATTCCAAATGCCTTTAATACCATCCATCCGACGAAGGAGGTCTTTCAAGAAGAAGGATTAAGAATAATAATAATAATAATACTAGTGGGTCCATATGTGGCTATGCTTCTGTTCTCTGGAAGATAAAAAGCAGGCGAAGGAGGTATTCTGTAGACTGTGGAGGAAGGGTGTGTGGGAGGGCTAGGAAAAAACCTTGTAGCTATTTGAGCTTGATATGATAAGAAACATTGCTAGTTGATGAAGAAGCATCAAAAACGATAATTTTCCAGCTTTTAGGCAAATTGGAGACCAAACCCGGGTAGCAATCCGTCACAAGAAGGCGCGCAAGAGAGAGAGAGAGAGAAAAATCCCACTAGGTCTTCTCCGTGACTGTATGTAAATACATACGTCGTAGTAGCACATTTACTTGATTGAATTCTTTCTCATTTAGATAATGGTCAGCCGTTACTTTTACTTCCAAGTGCAGAGAAGACTCACAGTCTACATCCATTCTTATGCTTTTCGGAGAGATAGACAGACAGCCTCTTCTCACTCCCTCCGATCAGTGCTATACCGCCAGTGGGGCCCGGCTCTAATAGTATGTGTAAACACACTCGAGGAAAACTTGTCTATGAGAAAAATATTAGAGGAGCTGGAAGAGGTGGGTAGAAGGTAGGTAGGTAGCAGTCGTTAGACGGGGAGATGCGGAAGCCTTGCTGGAATACGAATTGGAAGGTTGAATGGATGGAAAGTGATATACCCTACATATAGGAGTATAGCTAGGCCGGCTATATACATATATCCTGAGACATTGATGAGCTGTAACTGGTAGGCTCGGCATAGATGTGACTCTGGCTGGATATGAATGAAGCTGGGAATGAAGCTGAATGATTTCTTCTCTTTATGTACGGCATTAGAAGCATTAGAGGTTTAGTTGAAACACTACGGAGCACATCTACTTGTCTAATTCGTCTTAATATCATGTCTAGCAGTGATCCTATAAATTCAGTTAAAAACCGATTACCTTTTTCAATGGCTCCACTCTACCTGCTCCAGCGTCTCTCTCTCTCTCGCACGGTTTTTGGTCATGCCGTCAGCTAACTCATAGTCATGTACGGAGGATGGTTCCCCAGAGCTTTACAAATATTATCCTTCCTTGGAACGAGACTAGCCTTCTCATAATGATGTAATCATCTTGGTGAATTATTGACCGACTCAATTAGACACTCCCTCGTCCGATCTTCTCCTCTCACCCACCACCACCAGCTCTGCAGACAGACGAACGGACGGACCGCCTGCTCCCACAACCTGTCTCACCGAAGCACACACGCTTTAGAATGGATTCTGGCTACACACCTATGGTCGATTACCTAGTGGATGCACACTAATGCAAAATGGATGGAAGGGCAAAACAAAAGAACAAGCCGCAAGATTTTATACTACTGCAATTGAACACTATAAAGGGGTGAACACAGGGCGTAACTAGGTAGTATCTAGTATTGATTACAGAAAATGTTCAACTTTGATTCGAATTCTGGACAATTATGCAAAACTACGCAATATCATAATGAAAATATATAAATTTTATACATAGCTAAATTCTGAAATACAATAAAAAATCGGCGTTGCAAATGGGTTACAACAGGTTAAATTATCTATTATTTTTGAATTATGACCTCCCTTTGAAGCTGTAACTATGTAGTTTGTCACTTCTCATCTGTAGCTAATAAACTTTTGTTTAAAAACCACGATCACAATAGCCACAACGATAACACATCAATTTACTATGGTTCACAAAAGTGCCTATAAGTTTTCCCTTTATAAATACTAAAATGACTTTACCTCAAACGCAAGTTTTTTAAATAATTCCAAACACATTTTTTTTAATGTAGAAGATTGGTTTTAGAAAACTTTTCTCTTTGTATGCCCCCTTTTTTTTACTCTAAAACATGTTTGCCCACCGATCCCTTACATGATGTGAGGGAATTGGGAATGAAAGGAAGGACGGTTGACGGCGATGTTCTTTGAACGTCGTACGTATCTCGGCTCATCCGCTCGTCTGTTTGTTTGTGTGGGTGTAGTACACACACACACACATGGCTAATTCCTCACCTACTCCATTAATTTACTTTCAGTTTCAAAGGATGTCAATACAATTGGTCCCCAAGCCATTCCTTGGAGATGTATGTTTGCATCCCTAAGTATCTAAATGCAAAATGCATCCCTAACCTCCATTCTAAATACTACACGTAATTATTTTAAGCGGAACGTTCCCACTCACTCAAAGTCAAACTCATGGAGTTAAGGAGATTCGGCCGGGTATAAAATTAATATTAATATAGATTAGAGTTGAAAATACGGCAGCATGTGGTGCAGTTCGTCTTGGCTTTGGACTCGAGGCAAATGCAAGGCAAGGGAACGTGGGAAGGAATTCAGTGGGATGGTGCTCATTTGGTACTTGTAGGTAGGGACGCGTAATGGTGCTTATTAGAATGCGTGTAGATATTTAATTATAGATGTAGGTAGGTATTTGTCCGTAGATGGAGAAGGAAGGATTGAGCCCATAGGTTACTTCCCATGTATGTACGTCCGTACTTTGGGAAGGAAACTTGGTTCAACTTTCCTTTTTCTGTCAACTTAAAGCAACATTAATTAAGACTTCTTGAGAAAGCCTTTCTCCTCGTCTCAAATAGCTCCTCCGGAGGGAAACAAATGAGTGTCTCCATTAGCCTCTGTTACGGGTGTAACAATTCTCTGGAAATAAACACGAGCATAAATAAATAACGAGAAGGGAACTTCTTTACAATATACAATTTTCCTCACAGTATCTCTTTCTGTCTCTCTTCCTTTTTTTCCCTTCGTCTGCCTCCCAGCTTCACTTTTACTCTACACTCCTTAGCTCCTAGTCGCCTTGCATTACCCTGCAGTATATATAGTGCTCGTATACGTAACACTATCCTTCCCTACCAGCCAACCAGCCAGCCCGTCAACCAACCAACCAACACTAATAGTTTACAGAACGAAACATTTTACTGTTTTAAATACACTCCTGCTGCCAAGTACTTGTGTATTTCTTATTTATTTGAACTTTGGACGAAAGGAGAGTGAGGGGGGAAAAAACTAACTACAGAAAGCCTTTTAAGTATTTTTATGTTCCATCTATTAGTCATGTGGAAAAGATGCGTACCTTCTTAGTTTGCTGGTTGCATACAAAGTTTTAATTAGTTCGTGAACAACCAATAATAAATGCTTCAGTACTTTTCTATAGCTGTCCTGTCCATACGTGTAGGTACATACAGCCCTGGCTGACTGGCACTGGCACACATGGTCCTGGCAAATGCGATGGGAATCCATGGCATGGCATGGCATTAGAATGGTGAGCTCCATAGATTTCCCCTCCAAGCTGGCAGGAGGTACAAGAACAACTTAAAGGGTCACCAAAGGGTAATTTTTTTCCCTTCTCCCTCTCTCTCTCTCTCTCTCTCTCTTTCAGCTCTCTGCCGTAATGGCCCCAGCCCAAGTCAGAGTCAAGATTGGAGCAGTTGAAGCTCCTCCATTCCTCCTGAATCCGTCCAAATCGTTTCACATGGAAATGTCTTGAGATTAAAAATATTAATATTAGTGAAGAGGTGACATTTAGGAAATATGTTGGACCTTCATATGCTCCCTATATAGGTACTTCCATATAGCCACTATACCCTCCCCCCTTTCTCCACTGTGACTATACCTATATCCTCGTGATATGTGGACAAAGGTAATTTCTGTGGAGAATGAATAGAATAGATAAATGTGACCAGTTTCAAAGTTGAGCGTCGACATTAGACAGTAACAAGGAGAGAAAAGCGCTGACATGATAGGATAGGGTGGCTGTCTGTCTAATCTAAATGTATCTTGACTGCTTTTCCATGTCCTCATCTAAACTACACATGTAGGAGCTCCCCGGCTCATATCTCATGCCGGTTATGTATCCGAAGGCATGCGGGTCTATCAAGGGGAATATTTATATGTGCGCTATTGATATATTGCGGTGCGTGCGGAGGACAAGATAGTTTGCCAGCACAAACTATATGCTAGGGCCTATCATTGGGTGCATGTACTATGTATACTATGGACGGAAGACGGAGCCGTCGACGTCGGAGAGGAATGATTGCGATTAGAGCATTATTATGTATGATATTATGATGATGGGATGGCGATCTCATCTGGTTGCGGGAAAACGAGGAGTGTTCATGGTCGATTACCCTTCATATTGAAATGAAAATGTCACATCGAGGCAGAAGCGTTAGGCACGAGAGAGAGAGAGAGAGAAAGTAGAACCAAACGGAGGAAGGAGACGAAGGAGAAAAAAAAAGAAAAAATAATAATCGAGTCAGTGTGAGTGCACACATAATGAAATCCTCAGGAAATCATAAAGCCCCTTCTCATGCTCATCTCATCTCAGCGGGCTTATCTTGAGTAGCTTCTGGATGCTTTTTGCTTTTTATTTCCATCTCTCCACAAACAGAGACACAAACGCCCAGAAACGCACACAGCCCCACGCACAGTAGTGCAGTGTGTATACGTAGGTACATAGAAGCCACGAGGATCATCTCCTCCCGAGTAGAATAGACAGTGAGTCTACAGTACAAGAAGAAACGGGCAATCCATCCATCCATCTATCTGAGTCACTTACGGGACGACTCCATAAGAATCTCCTCTTGCTAATGTACCTACGAGTCACTTACCACACTGAGAGAGAGAGAGCTCCACTCAAAACCAAAACAGAAGCCAGCGCGGCGGTGAGAGTGTATGAGCACATGTACATACCTCCGCCGGATCCCATGTAAGTATGCATATCTCACACTACATTAAACTTGGAAATGTCTTTTTAGAAAATCCATCCTTTTTGGACCCTTCCCTAATGTCTTAATGATATTCTCTGGTCTGGTTGGGTCAGAAATATTCTCAAAACTTTCCTCACGTTGCCTTCTGTCAATACATGTAAGAGTATACAGCACAGTAGTGCACACAGTCAGAAAACCAGCGCTCATTTCTCTTTCTGTAAACATCATAGCATCACGAGACTGTCCGTCTCAACAAAAGCATTAGCATATCCTACAAGTGAACTGAAGGTAGTCTATTAAGGGAGATATCGTCGGCGAAGGAGCAATATATGCGTCCCAGTTTCCTGAATTCTAACATTAAAGAAGTAAAAATCTGAATTAGTATTAATAAGTATTATTAATTACTTACCTACCTATGTGCTTTTAGTCCTTCAGCAGTCAACCTTTCAGCCGTTACGTAAGTCTCTATTTCTAGACAAGTAACTGCGATAACATTGTACATTTAGTGTTAGTCATAAATTATATTATTTCATGAAATGCAGTGAATCAGTCAGGCATCCATCTTGCCTTCATTCCATATAGTTGGCAGTGTAGTGTATACTAGGGGTACTGGAGTTGAACACTGGCTCGACACAGTATTTTATTGTAAAGTAAGTGGTCATCTTTACAAATTTGACCAGGTTGGTCAGTTTCAACAATTAGTTTAGGTAAAAGTAGAACTTCAACGATTTTTCAAAAATGGTAAAACTGTTATTTAAACTTTTCGAATGTAGTTAAACTACTATTTGCATTTTTTTAAATGTGTAAACAAAACATATGTAAAAAATACGTCTTTTCTCCGACGATATGTAACTATACATAGTGAGTAGTTCAAAGACGGGTAGGTTGATGGTGCGAGTAAGGGAGATATTCCATCATTTCAGTCACTTTCGTTTATATCCGAATTTGATTGATTTAAAAAGGTATAGGCTACCTATATCTGTTGCTATGGGTGTAGCTATAAGTATTCACGTACATATGCCATCACCGCTTACTGAAAGTTTGTAAAGTAGTGGTAGAGAAGTGGGGATTATTAGCCCTTGTGTGGGTCTTGATTCTTGTGGTTGTCAAGCGGTTCTTTCATACATATGTGTGGAAGGATGGACGGGAATCATTAGGCAGGTTTTGATGTCGTAGGAAAGAATTGAAGAATTATTGTAGGAAGAAAGGAGGGAAAGGGAAAGGAGTTGCTGAAGCCTCATGGACCCCACTCTCCATCCACCTACTTGTAACAATAATCATAATATCCGCAGTACAATAGATACTTGAGGAAGATGAAGGTTTTCTTGAGCTCTCAAAGGAGTCTGAGCCTCAAAGAGATGGAGGGAGGGAGGGTGGGTTCTGGTGGTCTGGGAAGGAAAGTAAAGAAAAAGAGAGTGCGGAGAGGGAAACTAAGCGAAGCGAGGCGAACAAGAGTTGATCGTGAGTGAGTGAGTGAGTGAATGGCGGTGCTTAAGTGTTGCACAATTGTGGTACTTATGGATGGCGGTCTGCCACGGCACAGAAGTGAAATGTCATTTGAGACGTCATAAATCATGCAAATTTATGAATATACTCCCGTTGCAGTCCTCTGGAATATAAAAGTAATCAGGACCACTCACACTCTGCCTACCTTTTAAAGCCCTCCTAGGCCGGATTTCCCTCCCAACTCTCTGTCCCACAAGAAATATTCTCTCTCTCTCTCTCTCTCTTCCACCTTAATTCTTCAACGACTTTTCCACTGTTTTCTCCACGTCTTTCTCCTTTCATTTCCAATGTCCTCCTCGTCTTCGTCTTCTTCATCTCCATCTCCCTCATGCCCCAATCACGAAGGCCTCCATGTACAATGCATGTACAGCCTCGTGAGTGACTGGGGTTGTGAAACGGGGAAAGACAGAGAAGACCGCCGCCGCTGCCGTTCGTGGACCCCCACGGAATATAATGAGGCTCTGTATTCATAATCTGTTCTGGTGTTCGTTTGCGGCCTGTGCTGTTGTTGTTGGTGATGTGAGAGCAATTTATAGAAGACCCTTCAGTCGTCTTATCTCTCCAAAGAACCTTACGCTTCCATTGACACTCTCTCCGCCACTTCAACCACGCTCTCACTTTCTCTCTTTCTCTCTGTTCAGCTCTTCAGCTGTCCCTTGATAGCCCCGTCGTCTGTTGAGCCAGTCAATCTGTCCGTCTGTCCAAGTGGCTACCACTAACCTCCTCCGACAACACTAAGAACAAGAGCAACTACAAACAATCCCTTCCTCTTAAGCCATCGACTCACTCAACCATATCCGCTCTTGTCGCTCTCCATCTCCCTCTCTCCTCTTAACCTACTCGGAACTGGGAAACCATGGAAAGAATCCTGTATAAAAAGTGTTTACTCTACAAATTTACTTTTTCAAAACGGTCAAACCCTACTTACCACCTAATCAACACTTTAAAAACACAGTAAATACTAGACACCAACACTTTCAAAAAGGTCAACACAAGAACCGAACACTTTTAAAACGTCAAAACTTGAAATCAACATTTTAGAAAACGTGAAAAATTAGTAATACACGCTTTCAGAACCAGTCAAAACTAGACACTAATATTTTCAAAAAGGTTAACACAAGAACTGAATACTTTCAAAACGGTCGGAATAATAAACAAACACTTTCAAGAAGGTCAAACCTAGAACTTAGCATTTTAGAAAACAAGAAAAACTAGTAATTACACCTTTCAAAAACAGTCAAAATTAGGTACTAACACTTTCAAAAAGGTCAAAATTAGATACTATCATTTTCAAAAAATGTAAAAATCAGATATATTAAATGGCGTACGGACGAAATGGCGTAGACAGACACAATCGCGTACGGACGAAATGGCGTGTGGACAAAATCGCGTAAGGACATAATCACGCACATCGGTACTGAGTACAATATAGGGGGAGAACCATACGAGATAAAAAGATTGCTGCTCATATCGCTTTTGGGAAATGGAAATTGTAGTGTCCCTTGAATGGGCCACAAATCCTCTGGTCTCGTGTATTTGCATCGTTGTAATGGCGAATCTTCGGAACTAAATTATTTGTCTGTGTGTGAACCCGTGCTATGAATTTGAGTTTGTCCCTCCACATACAGCGCCAAAACATTTGGTCATCTACTGAATATCACGTGCTTTGTTGAACTGTTTTGTAGTAAATCCTATTTAACCATTTGTATAAAATTTGGAAATGACAAGCATACTTACAAATTATGCAAGTTGTA
>JAQFZC010000305.1:0-59414 GCA_034695205.1 Dicyrtoma fusca | reverse complement strand
AGGTACATATCTACTTTTGTAATGCTAAACCCCTATTAAAAAAAATGGCATGTTAAGTATACATACCTACACTACTAGCGTTCATTTCTTTGACCTTTTTAAAAATGTTAAACTCCAGTTTTGATCTTTTCGAAAGTGCTAATTACTATATCGTTTTAATCCTTTTGAAAATGTTGAGTTCTATTATAGTTTTGATCTTTTGGAAATTGTTGATTGCTAGTCTTGACTTTTTTAAAAATGTTAATTTGTAGTTTAAACACTAAGCAACGTCATGGTTTGCCAGTTCCGAATAGGTTAAAATTAAAAACACTGGACGGATTTTAATGGTATATCCTTCAGCCTCTCCAATTAATGATAAATTTCCCAATTTAGGGAAAATCTAGGTTGGAAGTTGAAGCTGGCAGTTGTTTTTTCTAGGCACTTTTCTCAATGAAACTTACGTTTATGGATGTATGTGTATGTGTACCAAAGCGTAGATATGGATATTTAAGCATTTTTATTTTTATACATGATAAGACTGCCTTAAGTTAAATGTACTGACGTCAGAGGAAACCATAAGGGAAGGCCCCATCATCATGGGAAGACCACTCTAGCGTCATACAGAACAGAACAGATATAAGGGGGGAAAGGGGAGAAAGTAGTAAAATGACAGAAAAGACATGGGTTGGTTTTCCTTAAGTTGTTCGTAAACCCTATATAGGCTGACTGGCAGGTATTTTCCCCTACCTGTATATGTGTGTATAATGTATTTCTATACAGAGAGAATTGAACGTGGCTACGTAAATGTAGATATCTGTATGAATACGAAGGCGCGAAAAAAAGTAGAAAGAGTGACAAAAACTTTGCGGGAGAGAGAAAGAAATAGAAATGTAATGAAAGACAGGAAGAAGAGAAAAAAAGGAAGGGACTGTGGGAAAGGTGAGGGATTTTGATGTAAGATCGAACATGTTTCTGTTCTATATATACAAAGGTTAGTACGGCAGAAGCGGCAGAACGTACGTAGACACTCAGTGCTTTTATCTCTTCCTTTTTTCCGTCTTCTTCCCCCTATGCGCCTATACAATGTCTGATGATGATGATGATCGTCTTTAGACTTTCCCCTTGGTTTCCTTTCTTTTTTCGCTCACAGAATAAGAACAAGATTGAAAAAATTGAAGGAGTCCCTCATCCCTACCCACTCCGTCTATCTTTAGAACCAAAGATATTATATTGTGCATCAGCATGTACCTCTGTCTCTGCCTTCTAATACATATATTTTGTTTCTGAACAAACCAATTCCCAAAAGTCTTAAGCTCTTCATCCATCTATTTCTGTGTCTGTGTCTCAACACTTCCAGTGTTTTCCCCCCCTCCACAGTTCTCTCTCCCTCTCTCTCCTTCCATGGATTCTACGGTCTCTGGTAGAGCTTAAGCATTCTTTTCGGGTTTCTTTCAACTTCCCTCTGGAGAATTGAGGGTTGTAGGTCAAAGGATTTAGGTGAAAGCAAAAGTCAAATAGTGTACTTGGGCTCATCATTAACCCATGAATCTCTGCTTTTGGATTTTAGATTTTTGGAACTAACACAACAAGTTTCTCTATCGCTGTATGTGTATTGGGTAGTACTGTAGTACTGAACCTATTCATAATCTGTTGTTTGTTAATTAGCACCATTCTTACTACAGAGTCAACTTAGTGTTTCCTTGCAATGCAATGGCTTTAAAAAAGTAACTAGCGGTAAGAATCGGCTGCTGATGCATCTATCATGCCATGCTTCAGCACTACTTTTTCAGATTATAAATCCTCCGTGAGGTTATTTGGTGTGGCTTGATTAGACATGTTGGGAAAATCCCACACTTTCCAAAGCAATAAAGGAGTAGGCAGCCCTACCATGTACAATGTACGTAGATACATTCATCCCCGTCATAAGACAAGACACGGCGGTGTACGTAGGAAAACAGGGAGAAGAAAAAAGGCGGAGAAAAAAAACAATATTATTGACCCTCATCACGCACCACCTCGGCGTTAATAACGCAGTAGTGGCCGTTAAGGTAAATGGGTGGAAGAAGGTGAAAGTGGAGAAAGTTTTCAACACACCATACAGAGATAGAGAAAGAGAGCCCATTTATGTACGTACATACTTAGCCCATACATTCTCACAACTCGTACTGTCACACTCTATAAATGAGTAAACTAAAAAGAAAACAACTTCAAACTGTGCTTTGTAAAAATACAAAAAAAACGTCCAAAAGGAAATCAATAGGTACATACATAATTCTGTGCTTTCCTCCATTTTACCATTATCGTATACCAGTATAGCCAGAACCAGCCACACACTAATTCGTGTTAGGAAAAATTATGCAGACGAGTACAGAGAGTATCAGTTGAGAGTACACTTGAGTATTTAGAAAAAGATTTATGGCACTTGGCCCAACTCCCCTCCTTCGACCTGTTCAGGCGTGTGATACAAACTTTTCTACGTCGCCTACCCGCACTCCGCCCGTCCGCCCGCCCGCCCGCCCATCCTCATTTTCATTTTGAGGGACTTTCTCCATGAGGAGAAAGTGAGTGAGAGAAAGTGAGCTAGAGAGAGAGAGAGAAGTGCCCAAAGATATAATTATATGTGTAACAATTCTAAATTAAGGGTTATTGTGTCGTAGTTGGAGAAGTTCACCGTTCAACGGGGAGAGAGATACCCATAAAATAGCTATCAGCACGGCCTCGTACGTATGGATAGACGGGTGTCTATAGAGTCTACAGTCGACCAGTGCAGTGATGATGGTGGGTTAGTATTGCTATTTCTAAATCGAACTATTCCCGTGCTATTCTCGTCCCTAATGCTTTTCATGTACATCCCACAAAGCACTCTCTTCACCATTAAATTACCTTTTGTTCGGGAATTTCGGGATTCATTCCCAGTTTCCCAGTTCTACTTTCCCTACCTATGCTATGCTATGCTGCTGCCCCGCTGTACGTAGGTAGGTACATAGGGTATGAGTACAGATTTCCCAACATTCACACACACCCTCTACTCAGTCAACAGTACAGTGCAGTGCAGTAGTGCTGTAGTGCAGTGGTGGGTACCTAGCTAAACTGACTGGGTAGATTGTAAAATGGGTAGGTACATACTGATGACGTTTTCTTCTCCTTCTCACCGACAATAGTTCATTCATGGATTTTTTTTATACTTGGTTATTTCATTCATGAAAGCACCATCCCATGCCATACCACACCATGCAATTCAAGGCATGGAACTTCCAACATTTTCCCCCTGATTTCCTTTCTATCTGATTTCTCACATGTGACAGCTTCATGAGCAGCCTACTACAGTACAGTAGTGAAAAGCCTCGAGTGAATCGCTTTTTATGTACTAGAAAGAATTACTGACTAGAATACCTTATTAGGTGGCTATTACATCATTATGTATGTAGGTAGCGTGCCATGTCATTTTAGATTTTAGTCTCCAATGTTTTATGTTACGTTGTAAGTGTGAGGCTGCAGTATAAAGAATGACGTCGAAATGTCCCACGTTCAGTGTACAGTAGGGGCTCTTCATACAGTGTCACATTCGTCATAGAAATGACACTTGAAATGAGTAAAGAGTAAGTTTTCCAACTTTTGAAAAAGCTAGTGTCAAGTTTGACCTCTTTTGAGAAGAATTATATATTATATTTTTACACTTTCTAACTCAAAATAAAAAAAACTCAAAATCGCCTTTTTTTAAAAAGTCAAAACAAGGAATCATTCTTTTCAAGCAAGGTTTATTACTAAAAACTTACACTTAAAAAAAGGTCAAAACTCGAAATTGCTCCTTTTTAAAATATTATGAAAAATTATGAAACAAACATTTTCAGAAAGTTGAAAAACTGGTAACTAACACTTTCAACATGGTCAGAATTAGAAATTCCCAGTTTCAAGAAGATGTAAAACTAGATATACCACTGTTTCGAAAAGGTTAATATAACGTTCGGTTATACAACTTTTCGAGTGTTAGTATACATCAAGTTGTGCCTATTTTCGAAGCTTCTTCACAATCCAAGTATAATGATGTCATATTGAAGCGCCCCTTTATTGTTAGTACAGGTTAGGTACTAGGTACAATGTTATGCTATATTTATACACACACACACGTAGAGACAGAGATGAAATTGAGACGTGTATGAGTCTTGTAGTTGTTTTATTGCCGTCGTCTGTACAGGACGGGTATCAGTTACCATAGTGACTGCTGTGTGTGTCACTGTCGTGCTACACTGCTCCAAGACTTCACTTAATTTTTAAATTTGGATCTGGGGAGAGAAAAGTGTGTCAAGTGTAGATCTCAAACTAGGTCTTTGCCATCTTGTCTCTTACAATGCTGTACTGGCACTGGCACTGTTGCACTCCTATCCTCCTGTAGCACTGTAACCTTCTCAACTATACTCTCTGTTTTCTTTTCTTTTTCAATTTTTAATCTCTTGTTTCGTATTTTAAGCACGTCATCCAATCTTCCATCTTAACTTTGAACATCACTTTTAACTCAAGGGAGAAAAGGATTCGGAAGAAGAAGAAGAAGACTAAGATGTCTAGTAAAGAAAAAAGCTGGAGTCTAAGGAAAGATGTACATGTTGGTTATGCAAGAGAGAGAGAGAGAGAAAGAGAATTGTAGGCGGAATGGGATAGTTGACGTAATGCGAAAGAGCTCCTCGTTAGGCTGAAAAACTTAAAAACAATGTAAATAATGTAACTCGAGAGGATTATCATTCTATGTGCTCCCTTTCACATTATAGGATGAGCTGAGATCGACACAATGAATTGTTTTTTAGACGGTAAGTTCAAAAGCTTATAATCATCCACTGTTTCTAGTTCCTAGGCTATAAGTGCTGTGCTTTCCCTACTTTCTCCAGATCTAATTCATGAACAGGATAATATATACACACCTACTTTACTCAGACTATTTTTAAACAAGTCTGAATTGATTCAAATCGTATTATTTTAATTTTATTACTATTAATCATTCGGTTATTATTAGAATGCAGCCTAGCTTCAGGCTTTGTGTTGAAATAATGATTGTATTACGTGACACAACTTTATTTAAAATTCCAAATTCGCAACAATTTCTTACACAATGATAAGTACCACCTACACGTACCTGTGAGCCTGTCTATCACAAAAGAAAGTATCTCTCGTTTTTAGTTTTACGTTGTCTCAAGTACGTGGTTCTGTACTCTACGGATTGAGGAGGAAGAAGTGCCGGTGCTAAAGCACTCACTAGTCAGCACAATAACTACTACAACTTTCTCTTCGTCAGACAGTTATCCTTGAAGTCTGTCCTTCCTATTTAGGTAACGAGACGAAACGAGACGAGTTCCAGAGATGAATTTATTGATCAATTAAATGTTCAATGTAGCGATGCAAACAGAAATAAAATCAAATTCGTAACTTTAAACTCATTATTGTCTAGCTAGAACTTAGAATTGGAAGAGGAAGATTGATTGCCCTTCTCAGGATCAGGACTGAAAACTACGCTTCAATTGTACACGCTATTATGTCCAAACAAAACTGCTAATACAACATTACATTACAGCATTACACAACTGGGTATGTACTAATTAGGTAATTGATTCTGCAGCAGCCTGTAAATCTATCGGTGATCGACACCATTATTAGTAGCACAAGTTGCATCCATCGGATTTGTCTATTCAATTTACCTACTTGGATTTAATTTTATGTGATTACTCAAATTTAAAAGTGAAATTCGAGGCAAGCCAAAGCCAAAATGCAATGCCAATGTACCTACCACCAACCTCTACTTCCCTACATTACGGGCTTCCGTGTTATTTCCTCCATTCGACTGGTACTAATCCTATTATATAGAGTAGGTTCTGGCTACAGTTTTTTTTTGTGTGGAGAAAAGAACGAACGTCATCAAAAAAAATGCTTTGTCTCTCAACTATGCACACAGTTGGGTCGAAGTTGGAATGACGAACAAAGTGTGTGTGTAAAGTAGGGAGGTAGGTAGGTACACTCATATATTGATTGAATTATATGCGGGTGAATTCGTGGGGAAAAAAATTCGCGTGTAACCCCATAGGTTGTTGGAAAATTGAAAGAGCGGACCGACTGAGTGAGAGGATACATGTAAAAAAAAGAAAAAAAACATGAAGGTAACCGAATTAGAAATGACAGAGAGAGAGAGAGTCTATTAAGTGTATTCAGCTGATGAATGATAACTACTTTTTCTTCTTTCCTTCTGCTCGCATGTACGATGGTTCATAATACAGGGAACACTAACACTAATACACGGGAGATTTTATACAGGAAATGTAGGGACCTACTTAACTACACGTCTATTATACATGAAACAACATGATTCGACTGAAACATGCAATATGGTAACACATGTATGATGGGCCACACACGTAATGTAGTTAAAATAATGTGACTTATTATCTTGTCATTAGGGTAAATTTCTCTAATGACAGGCTGTGCTAAAAATTTGCAATTCTTCAATAAAGGGGTCCCTGCTTCGGTGGCTCCCATTGGAGAAAATACTAAAAATGCATTTATGCTCCTTTTGTTCCTAAAACGCTGTGAGATTAAATTAAACACGGAATCAATCCAAAGAGGCAGAAAATAGTTAATTTTTATTTACGATGAGTACCGAATGACTTTACAGACAAATTGGAATTGCTCAAATGACGGTGGGAGGTACTACAATCTATAATTTAACTACTAAATGCCGAAGGCACCTGACTTGCCATTAGACAGCACTGTGCCTCAATAACTACATTAACAACGTAACCACTCACACAACATGGGGATTCTTCCAAGGAGAATGCTTTTAGCGTCACCTTTTACCTATAAATCCTTTATGTTTTTTTTATCTATAGATTGATTTCTGCCCTGGAGAAAGTTTTACACCCACCTTGTATTTTTACATTTTTACCGTTTCATGAACGTATGATGGAGAAAGGTGCGGTGGTGGGGATGGTACTATATTATTTTGTTTAGTCTAACAGGTCTAATTCCAATTTTCAAACTCTTACACTGATAATGTCGAGGAACGCACTTTACTTCCACTAATTAATTAAACATAATGAATAGTCGTCATATAGAAGAAACTTGAGTTTTAAGCTATTTTTGGCTAAATTGCAAATTACGAAGTTTTTGGCTCGTGAGTTCTTTTTCCACAATTTTTGGGCGTGTAAGGTAGGTAGATAGGTTCTTTTCAACGACCTTTACTATCTTGTACAAGTACGTAGTTAATAGTTTCCAGACTTACGTGAGTACTTAATTGTTTAATGTATTTCTAAAAATAGCTCTTCCCATCCCTACTAGTATACCTATCCATTGGCTCTCCCTAGCATCTTTAAAAAATCCCACCTTTGACTACGTTTCCTCCGCAGCTATCTATACATATGAAGGTATCTAACCTACCAACCTATGTATCCTTGCTGACACATAAATCAAAGCAGGTTGATGCTTCTACAGCTCAAAAGTGGACTAAAAAAGTATAATCACATTTACAAAGTAATTACTACATACTATATATCCCTGTAGGTTTTTGTACACTACACAATTATTATATTATATATAGACACATGCTTGTGCTATTGCTGTTTAATGTGTTTATAATTTGTAAATATTTATCAGTCGTGCAGGTTTACAAATATGACTCCTTAAAGCCTCCCGTCCGACGCATCAACTTACAGCTAAGACGCACATCTGCTCTTACTCTTAGTCTTAACATAATAGGCACTTCCAAGGAGAGAAAGAGAAAGCAAAGAAAATCTTATCAACTCGTGAATTTGTCGGGGAAAACCTTTGCCCTATTGCTTGACTTTTTTTGTTGGTTTTACTAAAGAAAGCACCTACTAGCACCAGACAGAAAGTCCATACAGGCTATACATGTAGTGAATGTAATTAAAATGTTATTTGAAGAGTTGGTGTTGGTAAAGGCGTGCGTGGAGGGTGGATGCTAGGGATTTAAAGTTATTACATGACACAACAACATGTCCAACTTAATGAACACTATGCAATTTGATTTAGGCTTCTTCAAGTATTATATTCTCCTCTTTAGAGATTCTCATCGTATACTCAAACTGAGATCAATTCCAGCAACAGCAAGCATACACACTGCACTGGCTTAGCGTCTCCTTAACTTTCCCTGTAGGGAGGTACTTGGGTTTAATTTTCGTCTGTATTTTTTAGAATCTCTCTATAGTAGTGACCGTCCTCCAAGAGATATGCCAGCTAATTTGTGCCACTATATATGGAAATAACCTCTATGAAGAGAGTGTGGCACAGTTGCTTCCGTTTTACAAGATGATCAATAAGAAACAAATAGTGAAGAAGATGAAGTGAAATTAAATCAGGGGTTGTGCATGTTGCATACTCGTATGTTATGTCTATGCATAAAAAGCAATCTTGGAAAAAATTAACATTGAAAATAAATCTGAATAGATGCGCCCCACGGGTAAAATACTGTCCTGTATCGTAGAGTAGAAGGACACGGAGAGTTGAACTTCAAATTTTAATGTAGAAAGCAAAAACAAAAGCCACAATGAAAATGAAGTCATGGTCATGATTATGAAGATACTACAGATGTATATATATACATGTACTCATTCACTCTAAATATATACCAATAGCTTCGCTTCGCGCTCGTTTACAGCTCCCATTCTGATAATTTCCTCGCTTCATGAAAAGAAACGACGGAAAAAAAATTGGCAAACTTTCTCCCAAGTCAACAACTATATAGAAAGTACGTCTATGTAGTTACATCGGACCATGACTGCTTTCTCCTGTAGTAGTACATATTTTTCAAAGTTCACAGTTCTAAAAAGGAATCTAAAGACTATCTGTCCACAGACGGACTGCGATGCTTACAGTGTATAGATATAGTCCAGTAAAGTCTATGTATATGTTCTTCAGTAGTTATTCCACCCCCACTTATTGGCGCCGCAAAGCAGTTTTAATAATATTTACGCTCTGTAATAATTTTCCCCCCTCCACAGTACTGAGAGAATAGGATCAGAGACAGAGACAGATAAGTAGGAGAAAATACTTTGCATCTGTTTCTTCATGACACAACTACATACTTTACCCACTAACTAATGCAGACAAGAGTCAGGGTGAAGACAAGCAACGAAGAGGCAGTAAATTTCAATTCAGACGCTCTTAAGTCCACTCAAAGGAAAGGGCATTCGAGTGAACTGAGGACTGTGGAAAGAGAAAGTAGGGGAAAAGAGGATACAAGACACACACTATAGGATTCACTTTCCTTGGCTAAGCATGTTTAACACTACATTGTAGGGCCGGATTGTATTTTTATGTTGAGGAAATGCAGAAAGGGAAAACCGGGGAGAGAGCGGAAGAGGGCAGGAAGGAAAGACCGGAAGGGAAAGGAGTGAAAAAAATCCATTACAAGGCCAGCCGCCCTCGCAAACCTGACTTTTCAATGAAATTCTTTAAGCTTTAAAAAATTTATTGAAGGTAAAAACTTGTGCTATATTACCTTGCATAGATATATAGTCAATGCCATTGCCATGCCACTGCCGTTACATTTGTGTTCTATCAAGAGAGAAAAAAATCTTTCTCTCTACACTTTTCCCCATCTCCCACGCCTCATAGATATATAGTATAAATGTGAATGGGTAGAATGTAAGACCCATGCCCGTGTCTGGAGAAAGCATTGAAATGTTTCACCGATTTTCTCCGAATTATACAGTTCAACTTTTATTTTCGCTTCAATCCATGGACCAGCATAGGAACTTGGCATTTAAATTGAAAGGTGTCTTGACTCCGAGAAAGAATCCGATAAAATATTGCTCAGTTATCAGAATCTATCTCACCATTTATTTTTTCAACGTCCCTCCAAGGACCAGGACCTCCCACCACAATATTATTCCTCCTGACAGATACGTAACACACAACGTTGGGGAATTTGGATTTCCCCCCCTATGCCTACCCATACCTATATTTAGTTTACCATAGTCGCTGGAGGTGGCTAACTATTATATCTAAAGTGAAAGCATAAGCTCTTGCAACAGAATCTGTAACTTTAGCCTGCAAGAAACCAACGATAATAACAAAACAAGCTTGAGATATCCGTATCGTATAGTCAGTAGAGTTTAATTAGATGCAGGTAGGTAGATAGGTAGGTAGCTATGGACGGGCTTGAAATTGCAATATTACTAATAATTTCATTAGAGAGCCCTAAAAGCTAAAGGTTGATATACCTTCGAAATTTTAAAAAGGGTGCTAAAAAAACCTTGGCAAATTTTGAATGGGGAAAGTTTTTTAAGTGCAAAACAGGGGTTTGACTAGATACATCAGTAGAGCTATAGAGTGAGCGAAAGAGAGAAGGACATGATAAATTCATATTACTTTTTATGGGATGGCGTGGGTGGATGGGATGGAGTTCAAATTTCACGAGCTTCTCATTCTAGATATTATTATACCTCCCGTGCACCAAGGATTACGAACTCACCAGCACCAGCAAAGACCTACATCCCACTTCCTACAGTCTCTTCCTTACCTCAGCATCAATTATATTTTTAATAAAAACAAGTCAAGTTGGGGGTGTACATTTTTATCTCAAGCCAGGATCTCCTCATATAGCTGGCTCGGCCCTAGCTATTGAAAGTAGGTACCTATTTCCTTGTTGGCTACATAAAATCTAGTGTAGACTCCTTCCGTCTGCTTCCTCTACATTTCCTTTCTCTTCCTCTCTCTCTATTGTTTTCCCTTCCATAAGATAGAGCTTCACAAAAGCCAAACTCCAAGCCACCTAAAAAGTGCCAGTCAAGGTAGGAACACCCTAGGAGAACCCTTGGTTAGTATGTGTGTGTGTGCAACTTAAAGTGAAAGTAGAGATGCTATGACATAAAATTGTATTCTATTTCATTCCATTAACTCATCATCCTTTTACTTTTTACCTTTTACGTGAGTAACTCCGAACGTAGGTGGCTACCACCCTAACATACATATAGGTAGACACAGAGAAACAACTTTCACCCATATGTGTGAGCACCTATGTACTTTCACCAGTGCAACACTACTCCTCCCAAAATTAACTTTCCTAGCGACTGTATGCTGTGTGGACCCACTGTACTACAAGGGAAGAACTGTAGAATGGGAAGGCTTCCATTTTCATTCATTCATGATTTCAGCTCAGGGATGAGTTTGGAAAGTGTACACTCGGCATGAATGCATCCATATGTATGATGCTGAGTATTGATTCAGTTGATAGAGCGAGGGAACACGAACAAGACCAAGAAGAAGAAGCCAACTCAGGCCAAAGAGAGAAAGTTAGAGCGGCGAAAATGAAGACGTAACTGGAGGATCCGTGGCGGCGGCGGCGGTAAAGGAAAGGCGGCACGTACCAGCATTGGCATTGGTTGGGAAGAAGATGACTTAGATAAACATTTTACAGAACTTTTCCCCTTTATGAGATAACGTGGAGTATGTAGACACTCGTGGGTCTACGTACGTAGTACAATGGTCTCTAAAAATATAGAGCAGAAAGCCGAGAGAAAGCGAGAGAAAGGGCCTATCGTTGGATGTGCCTGTGTAGGTAGATGTATATCTAGGGTATGACGCTCCTATTCATACAGCTAGTGCAATAGTCTACGAATAAAACCATGAGACTTTTGTATGTACGTAGGCAAGCCTCAGTAGTTACATTGGGATTGTGAGAGAGTGACGTCATTGGCAACTTGCCAACCGGACATCCCGGCGCCCTGGTATCCTAAAATACCACATTTGAACGGAATGTACGAACAGTGTGACTGGATGCTCAGTATAACATTGTTTAGTCCATATACAGTGTAGTTTACTCGTATATTTCTACAATCTCTTACTTGGAGATGGGATGGGACCAATATAACCGAGTAAAAGAGATGTATATATGATATCCAATATTTTCATCTTCCATGCCCCTTCCCACATGCTTGTAGCCAGTCTAGTATACATAAAACGGATGATTCTTCAAGTTTTCAGTGTCAAGAGAGAAAGTCTCTGGGTTTTATACAAAATTCTATTCTATCCCCATCCTTCCTATGTCTTTTGCTCGGTTCGTTTTCGTTTAGCGTGGGTGGTGATGGCATGGTGAATTGGGAAAATCTCCTTGAGGAAACTTGAGGGTTTGTATCTTAAGAAGTTTTTTTTCCCTTTCTCCCTTCCTACACGTAAGAGTACATGGAGAAAATGGTACATAAATATATCCATGTGTGTACTCAACCGATAGTTCGTGGGCTAATTCACGTACACGATTCACCATCTCTATAGCTATGGAATGAATTGAAGGTACCCGCATGTATAAACATATATGCTGACATGGATGCACGAATTTTACTGGTGATACTGTCATGAAACACCCAGTGAATTCAAAATCATCTTGTCCTTACAAGTGCTACCCTAAGCCACTTTCCTCGCACTCCTTTCCCTGTCATCCCTTTAATATTTATTTCCAGACTTTGCGCCTCACGTATATACATAGTCAATAACTATTACTCCTTCAATAGTATAGAAAACACCAATAAGACATTGCCAAGCAGTGTCAGAACTGTACTATAGTATGTATGTGCCCTGTCGTTGGACTTTTTATTCCTCTTTTATTTAAATTTTATTTCCATTTATTTTAATGTTAACTAATCATACCGCCCAGCTTATGTAAGTCAATATCAACGTGTACACTTTAAAACCAAAATTGTGTGCCTAGTCAAATACATGTATTTATTAAACCAGCACAGGTTCTAATTACAATTGGTGTCAAAATTTAAGACGCAAAATACGGGAGACAAACAAACAAATGCCATGTCATGCAAACGGGAAAACGAGCTCAACTGTGTATTACTTTTTAGATACGAGTTCACTACAGCTGCACTTTCACTCTTTTCTGCTTTCACCTTAAGCTCTATAAAATTTTGAGCGAGTATTTAGCCATACTTTACATGAAATCTTTTTCGCAATATTTCTTTTTCTTGATAATACATACACATTACACTTTGCCTACTATAAATTCAAGCTAGTTTCAAAATCCGCTGTCAAGGGATTCTTGGCGGTATACATAGGTAGTATATTATGTAATAGGTACTTGAAACAATAATTAAATTCTTCCTGAAATGAATACTAAATAAATAATACCGTATAATTAAATATTAATAACTTGATGGTGAAAGTTTAGTTGGGAAAGACGTGACTCGAGGAAATCCGAAGAGGTAGGTGGTAGTAGTAGATATTGTACATGGGTTAACTGAGGGATGAATTTGAATATAAATTTACCATGACCATAAGTAACCTTCAACATTCTTGCATGTTGCATGCAATTAATAATTTCCATAATTTTAAAAATTCCCAAAGCCTAGAGCTTAGTTCACTTCTAAACATTCAGCCTACTGCAATAGCAATCACTTTGCGTACAAGCCAAAATACACGATATTACAGCATCAAGCGTAGGAAGGGCACTGCCCCAGCTTATGCTGTCGGCTTTAGCTCTGTACATTATAAATATTAAAATGAAGTGGAAGAAATTGTTTTTTCAACCTTCTCTCAAAATCCTTGATTACTTCTGCATTGAAATAGAGACAGGATTATTATTTCAGTTCGTCGAAAACCGTCGAATCCCGTAGTAAATGAAATGAAGTGCCAAAACTATAGGTAAAAGTTTACAAAAACTTTCCTTAATACATCGACACAGGTTATAGAGTATAGCCATGCCGTCAGGGGCAATAGGCAATCACGTGGAATTCAAAAGCAAAATACTGTCCTGCTAAAAGTTAAAGCTCAGTTTGAAGATCCATTAGTTCCAGTTCATGGTCAACTAAGACACGCAGACACGGGCACACATGAGAGAAGTAAACAAACATCCAAAGTGTTTTCTACGAACCTCCTATCCAACTGCCTATGGAAGATTCGGACTGACATAAAGATGCGATAGAAAAGATATAGAAGCATACGTTGAGCATATTATGTAACACCGTATTTTAACTTTTGACCAGCAGCTGTACAAAGTACGGAGGCCAAGCCATAGAATTGAGAAAGAACCCACCGCCTGACTAACTGACTGACTGACTGACTGACGTCATTCACTAATTTCGCAAGATACCTTCGCCCTAGCGCTCCCTTCCTTCTCTCTAATCTACTTTGGCTACGCTCAAAAGGCCTAAAAACCATATACGGTTTTTTGGTATAAATAATTTTCTCAGATTTTTCCTAAACTTAATCCATTCCAAAGAAGAAAAAGGGAGCATCTTTCATTTTTTATGTGCTATATACATAAAATATTTACTTTTTCATCCGTCCTATACGCAATGGCTAGAAACAAAACCGAAGCTACCGAGCAACTTAAATCTTTAATACTTAATACGTAGAGAAAGCAAAGATCTCAATAAAGACACAAACACGACCAAACGTATACGTACTTACATTTGGTCTACCTCTATCAGACAGAGCAACTTGCCCACCTCTAAAGACTGCGACTGGGCACATACTGAACTTCCCAACAACAGTGCCACTACAAGCACAACAAACCACTAGGAAAGGCACACAATGGGAAGAAGACGAAGACAACAAAGCCAGTAAAATAAAAGACAGGAAGGAAATGGGACAGAAGGAGAAAGTTAACTAAGTTTAATAGTGTACGTACGTAAGCTGAGCACAATTAATTGAGTCGGATGGGACAAACTTGACAGGGACATTATTCTTGTCAGGTGGGAATGGCTTTGTAGTAGTTGACGGCCTCGTAAAAGTATCGTCATTGCACTGCCTTCTGCCTTCTTCCATGTGCAGATACATATCTACATATACTCTCTATAGCCAAACTGTATTTCCATCCATTCATATTTGCCAGGTCCCTACATACATATAGTTACTACCATCCACCCACCTATGTAACATGTATATGTATGCATAGAAAGCATGGAGAAAGTACTTCTGCTCATATATGGTACTAACTATATAGGTATATAGTTTAGGGTATCACGGTAGATCCAAGAAAAACCATTCTTATTATTAGGTAGCTGTATACATATCTACATATTGGAATTGACTGTATAATAGAATAGAATACCAGTCTAGCCTGAAAGACTGAGCACTGAATTAAAAGAAGGCCCACTTGAGGGATTCTCGGAATCTTGATTGCGGTTTCTGAGAATTTCTACATGAACTCTACAAGATGCTTCGTCTGCATTGGATCCTCCATCACTTTCTCAAGACCACTATGTAGATATACCTACTTATAAGCTCCTCTGCCTCTCTCTGCCTTATACTCCTTTACAGGAAATGAAGTCAGTTAGGGTGGACAGGATTGTTACAGATTGACTCTTGGAATTATCTCCTTGTACGCACACACAATTCACGACTGACACACATAAATGGGATTTCATAAAAGACCCGTCACGGCTCCAGTCTCCATGGTGACACTTTTCATCCAACCAGAAGATGAGCTAAAAGGCTAACTGTGTAACATTCTATTATGCAGAGCTCAAACTGAAACTGAAACGGAATTCAATGGTTCTCACACTCCTGAAGACCTACAGAGTACACTGAGAGTATAGTGTCTCACCACAAGCCACCAAATCTATAACATTCGAATGGAGTAATGCGGTGCTCACGGGATTGTGGTTGGCCACAGATATATAGACAGACCAGGTAAGACTGTCTTGTCATATCTTCTTGACACCGGATTTTATGGTTAGGAGCCTAATTTCATCACCAAAAGGAAGATTCCATGATGATCACATGTCCACACTACGAGTGCTTAATTTTTGGATGCTTTTCCATGAATGCCATGTGATGTTCTACAAATACAGGCAAACGTACTGGCGTGGGTGGCTGAAAATTTTGCAGAAAAGGATCTCAACTCGTGTGTAAATGCAGTATGTGTGGCACGTTCAGGGCCGAGTAGTAAAAAGGAGGGAAAGTATACATAATGAGTTAGCAAGCAAACGAAGAAAAAAAGAAGTATCTTTAGAAAGTGGGGAAAGTGTAAGTTTGAGTAAGAAGTTAAAATTTTGATATAAAATCTTGATTGCCTGCTTCGGACGTATCTACACACGTTTTTATATTTTTAGACACACCAAACTGCCTTTGCAGGTTCAACTTACGTCAAGGAAAATTAGGATTTTTCAACTCAAGAGATTTTGTGGGGGGAGAGGTGTCTCCTCCTATCTCTTGGCTGTCGGCATCAAAGAAATGTGCTTTTGACAATCCTCTCTGTCTGTCTATTGTAAAGCTTCCAACTTGGCTAAGTGACCGTTGATAAATATATAATTAACACATGAAATGGATCTACTACTATTGCTACTACTACTTCTACCCTTACAATAAAAATACTTATACCCATAATAATCCAAATGTAGCCAGCCAGTCCATACTTTGAGAACATAACTAAAAGGCCAGCCCCTTTACAATCCACTAACTTTTATAGATTTTATCAGGGAACTAATGTGATTGGCACTGTCACCTTTCATCCCATCACACTCACCGCACAACTAAACTGACAATTGAACCACGGAACATGAATGAAGCTACCTTCACTCCCTTCTATTTTTCAATCTGATTTCTCTCTACCACAGTAGTCAATATGCCAACGCCATAAAATAATTCGATTTTGAGTCCATTCCAAATGTCCAAATCCATCCAAAATGCAATAATGGTTATATAGCATAGCCCACCAAGTATAATTAGTATACCGTACTTGCTAATGAATAGATGGTCTTTAAGTGAATAGCTGAGTTTAACACTGACGACCACGGCGTAACTGACAGGAAATATTAAAATAGTACAGAAAAGACACCCAGTATACAATAGTTTAGGTATGTACAGACTATATGTAGCTTTCTCCATTAAAACGTTTGATAGGAAAGGATTGGCTCACTCTACTAAAGTAAGCAATTATTTTCGAAACTTAATATGACGAGACAGACCTTTAAACCTCCTGACGGACGTAGAGGTGAATAATTCCAAATCAAGACGATGTTTTATTCCACTAAAAACAACAAGAAACACACCAAAATCGTCACACCTATAGCCAACCCCCCAAACTTTTTTACCTTTTAGCCATCTTATAACTCCTACCTCTCTCCTTCCTTCCGTTTTTGTAGCGTACCTTTGAAGGAAGTTAAGCGGAAAATAGTTGGAAAGAGCACTACTGTCAAATATAGTGTTTTTCTTCTCGTCTTCCCTAGATTCCTACATTCCTAGCCCCAACAGTTCCACTAAATCTAATGCATCACTGTCATACAGTCACCCCCGATTGGACTAACAAAGTGTTTTGTGTCGGACTAAGCACTGCACTTTATTTACTACGGGTCCCTCCGTTGCCCGTATAGTAAGTACCAACCAATTCGTGTACGTACCTATGTATCTACTTTACTCCATCCAAGCCAAGCCTTAATGCGAGTGAAAGTGGTGTGGGTCTGGGTGCTACACTTATAACTTTTCAAAGTTGATAGCCAGTTTTTCCCCTTTCAAATAGGCTTGAGTGCACATGGCACGGCTAGGGAAGTTCCTTTAGGTAGGTAATTCCAGCTGATGGTATTATCTGTATTTGTTTGGAAGATTTTATTCTGCTCTGTAGGCTAATACTTTTACATTGACACGGCTACACGAGCATTTCATATTCATAATGGAGCCCAATAACACATGAAAATGTTATTATTACATTGATACTATACATGGAGCGAGTTGGTTGATGCTCTGCTATTAGTTTAAGCGGAGAATAACTTTGTTTGTCGGTGGATACAGTGTGCCATGAAAACTAAATAAGATGGCAGTCTTTCGTATTTTCGTACTTTCGTATTTTCGTACTTTCGAAGTTGCTCACTCTATTTCCCTCGAATTTGAATTCCATATCATTCCAGTTTCCAGCAGCCCATAATCTTATTTCTCCATTCTACAAATGTCCCTGCTCAGCCCACCAACCTTCCCGACACGACTGTGCTGTGCCGCGAGACACTGCTCTATGCCATCCACGGAAGGGAAGGGAAGGAAAGGAAAGGAAAGAAAAGCTGCAACAAAAGGACAGGGGAAGAAATGGATTGCTTTTAAAGTAAATCCGAAAATACAAAGACAACTTCCTCTGGATTACCATGTGATTACATATATACCTAATAGGATAAAAGATGCTGAGATTGAGAGGAAAACTTAATGTAGAGCTCTACATTTTCCATCAGCATCAGCACAAATTCGATGGTATAACCTGTAGCGAGTGACTCGTCTGAGATCCGAGAATGGCGTACACACAAAACTCAATCGCAATCGTAAGTGTATATCAAATAATATTAAGGCGTACGTAAATAAATATGTATACTGTTATACCAATGCAATGGTGGTTGTACGTGTACACTTCCAATTTACCTGGCTATGTCAAATTCCAAATATGGATTCGACTCAACCACTTCATTTTATTTATCATTATTTTTCCCCTCACTGTAGCTTCCTTCCTCCCATTCATTTCCTCCGTCAGTCAGCCATGTACCTAGTTAAGATACCCAGGAAGCTATATGTATACATTCGGCGACGGAGTAAATGTGAGAGTTCATACTCAATCCAATGGAGCTAAGCCGATTTCTTTTCTCATAAATTGTTTATGTCTATCATGGAGTAAATGTGAGCGACAGCTTCCATATTTTTTGGCTTCCATCCCTGGATTCCCTATATTTACACACTCTCTACATTGGATTTGTAAAATTCGGAGTGTCGACGTAATTAGGGATTACATGTATTCCGTTCAAAACTCAACCGAAGAAATCGTCTTCAGGCTACAAGGAGCAAACTTGGTATAACCGATGAGAGGATCACTTTGAAAAGGAAAAGCTACTTTACGGTATACGTGTATCTGTCATATGTATATGTACCTATAAACGTATATATGAGCGTTACAGGGGTCGTTCAAAAGTATGATGTCAGAGATTTGCCATTTTTGAAATAAGTCAATAGTTGAATTGTTTAAAGCACTGCCTTGTCTAATTGTCGATTATTTTGTCTAAAAGTAAATGTGTAGATCCATTTGGATGTAGATTTGACGTTTCCAGTGTCCAAATCTGCAACATTTGCAAATATAAGTTGTATGTGCAAATGTAAACGATAAATCTACATTAAAATGGACTATCTACACATTTACTTTTAGACAAAATAATCGACGATTCGACCAGTGTGACTGTAACAGTTTCAAGATTTTAAGATTTTGGTTAAGACCTTTTCAAAACGGTACTATATCTAGTTTTACATCTTTTTGACAGGGTTAATTTCTTGTTTGTACCTTTGTGAAAGTATTTATTTCTTGTTTTGACCTTTTTAAACACGTCAATTTCTTGTTTTATATCTTTTTGAAAATGATAATTTGCTATTGTGAACTTTTTGAAAGTCTTAATTACTGGTTTTGAATGCTTTTGAATTAAACTGCTTGTTATTTCTAGTTTTGACAGTTTTGATTACTATAAAAAGCACTTTTGTAAAGCATTCTTTACATGGTTCGATTGGGTTAGTAAAATCGAGTCTTTTGCACGTTTGGTATATATGTACGTAGAGGCGCCATCAAGTTAATTGGGATGTTTTGAAATGGTTGGGAAAAGTCACGTTTTTGCACTTTTGAAGTATCCAGTTTAGCTGTTTTGATAATGTAAATAGGTAATATGTACTTAAGATAATATATAATATTCTTTCACATATTAATGCGCTTCTATCGAGTTTTGGCTAGATTTTGACAGGTATTTTTTGTAGCTCCAATATCACTCTCACTACGTCATATTTGAAAGGACCCGAATTGAATTTTACCAGACAGTAGCTAGTGTAGGACGCAGAGCACCACAGTACAGTGACACCCTGACATTTATGCTTTGAGTAAACAATTTTTGTGTGTGCATATAGACGTTGTTTACTTATATTTTTGTAATAAACATGAATCAAGCTTCTAAGTTAAAAATGACACAAACTTCCAGTAGTCAACGACGGAAAAAATATTATGTTGACTTTATTAAGAGCGTATACTGACTGTAGTAAGGTTTCCTTTGTGCTTCATTTCGTCTAAAAACTGTCTTAATGTCTAAGTGTCTGAGGTAGCAGTATAAAATCCTTACTCAAATTTTAATTATATAGTTACGTACACAGTTAATTCATGTATACGTATCTAGATCTACGTTAGAGTGCTGTACAATATTGATGCAGTAAAGGTATCCATTCATCACACAGTAAATAAGGTAACCTTTTCGAAACGGTAATATGTCTAGTGCACAAGTTTCTCAAACTGGTAATTTCTAGTTTTTGACCTTTTTGAAAGTGCTAGTTTTTAGTTTTGAAAGTGTTAGTTACTAGTTTTGAATGTTGTAAAAGCATTGGTTGATAGTTTTGACCTTTTTGAAAGTGTTATTTACTAGTTTTGAATGTTTTGAAAGCGATGATTTCTAGTTTTAACTTTTTCGAAAGTGTTGATTACTAAAGTTTCTATTTGTAGGATAAACTCAAGTTTTAAAACATCCGTTTCTTGGAATCCCAGTTCCGACTAGGTTAAGCATGAAAGAGTAAGAAGGCCCGACCTTTAGACGTGTTGAATCTCACTACTGCTCAACAGTGTACGCATAAAATATTATGATGTAATGTGTATGCATAAAGTTACTTAACTTTAATGAAGGCCTACTACCTAATATAATACGAAGATGGCTATATAAAATATATCACCTATACAAACATGGCCCTTGCCAATAAAAGGAGCGCGTGCTATTATAAAGTGTATGATTTCTAATTCTAATATTTAAATGCGATATTCTTACTATCTACTACTAATAAGGGCATACTAAGTACGTAAACGTAATTTAATGGTCATAGTCAATAGTTGTGAGCGTATGTATTTCTTTCATGATACAATTTACGCAGTAGAGTGTAACCTTCATTAAACCACATATCTTGTATCTATATCACTGTGTGACTATGAATTATTTAATTCGCAAATAAAATAAGCACATATAGGTAAGTGTCTATGCCTCTAATATTCTTTCTCTATATATGTATATAGTTTTATTTTGTTTATAATATATAAAGCAATTTAAAATGACGCGAAATACCATCAAGCCATTTCCATTTCTATGGAAAAAGTGAACGAAATGGATCACGCAAATAAATGAGCGTTGGTTGACCAACCCAACGGCCGGCGGTGGACTGCTTGGCTTTGCAAAAGGTTTAAGCACATTATATCATCGTGCTAGATGAAAAGTACAGATAACAGTATACATATTTACCACCAGAAAAATGGGAACCAATTAAAGAATTTCATGACAAAATAGTTGCCACCGCACTTACTTTCCCCAATACTGAAAGTGCATACTTTATAGGAAATAAAGTGGCACGATCACTACACACACGGTATACTATTCTGATAAATACGGTAAATATTTCCTATGCTTCTTACTACCTTTTCCTTTATCCCTACTACTTCCAATTTATATTTCTTGGCAAATGTTTTCAGGTTTCAGTAGCATTAACACTCTTCCCTTTCTTTTTGCAATGTAGGATTTTTTTCTGTTCAAAAATCCATTTCTGAAGCTAAAAAGCTATTATGTTATGACCGTTGAACAATACGAGGTATGTGCATGGTGTTCGCTACAATATGTTCCAACGAAATTCTTGGCAAGGTTGAAAATGTCAGTTATTGTGACATGCGATGATTATTCTGATTGCTGTGTCCCACCCAAATGGCAGGTGCTAATTTGTAAGTGTAAAACTGTTTCCACGTACCGATAGCGGCGATATATCTACCTAATTCTGTACGTATGCATACAGCTAGAAGAAAATGTTTCCCCCCTCTAATTTACCTTGCTAGCTGGGTGGCTTTTTTGCCTTCTGTCCCAAGTCTAAAAATGTGCACGGAAAATAAAAAGAATTGTAAGTGGTGGTGGTGGTGGTAAAAATAGTATAGTTATTAATTTAAATAGAAAAGCTGTTTGCAATTGATAGGATGAAATACTGGAAAATATGAAATAATAAGTTGGTGGGAGCATAGTGAGAACATGTGTTTGACGTCAAAAGTATCCTAGCACTCGCACTCTGTGTTATTTTTTTGTTTGGTGTGTAATTTTTTGAATAATAGCCTAAGAAAAAAATGGACAATGACGTAAACCAGCTTAAGTAGTTCGGACGTTGACGTGGGTAGGAACATACATCCTGAGTGGGCAAAGGCAAAACAAAATAAATTTGGGCTTTACCGTCACTGTTTTTCTGCACTGAACTGCAAAAGTCAGTACTATACATACTTCATCTAGCTCTCCATTATTATTACTTTTTAAAGCTAAATATCTGTAATTATACACTGCGCAGTAGCTCCTAGTCGAATGCCTCCATACATACGTACTATTGCACTTATGGTTATGGCGTGTGACTGTCAAAGTGTCAATTCGATGGATTTAGATGTTAATTAAATTTCTATTACTGTTGTGCCTAATCATTATTTATTTGTTGGTAGGCAGGTAGTTCGAGGGATTTTTCAGAATAGCAATGGAAACTTGACAGAAAGCAAGAATATATAATGGGAAATGTATGCACTCGATATTTTTGGTGGTTGATGGGTTGGATGATTTACAGGTTGGGAAGCAATAAGACAGATATTAGAAAGTGGAAAAAGTGAAAGCCCGATGATATACAAATACCAAGGTAGCTATCTAAATATAAGAATTCTCTACGATTATAAGAAAGTATACTGTATATACTACTAGTACATGTAACATAAATAAGTATACAGTGTATCAGTAGAAGGTCGGCTTTTCCTTGGTGGTGAAGTGGGTACGACTGCTGCCGTGAAAAAGAACGTGTAAAAATACAATGTGAGGATTAGACTGAAAAGGAAAGAGATCCTACAACTTTCCTGTAGTACCCAACGGATATGTCAAAGGTTATAGGCAGGAAGGCACGAACAAGAGATTTTCATCCAAGGATCAACGGTGAACTAAAACCGAACAAGAAAATCTCAAGAACGCTCAAACACTATATGGTTCAGGAAAATACATTAAAAAATCTCCCCTATCACTTTCTTTAATGGCATCATACTTTCTCACCTACTTCTGCTCCTATAATATCCCTTTCCCACATTAATTCAATCATTGCTACAGATACAAATGAGGAATGAGTAAGCGTATCTCTCGAAGAAGTTCATAGCTCAAAAACCAAAACAACAGCACCAGTTAAACCCCCCGCTTCCTTTACTCATCTTCCTCCCAAATATCCCAAGAATTTTAATTTACCTTTTTGTAATACAGAGGAAAAGATGTTCGGGGACTCTCCTGCAATACACTCAAACCAGAGAGAAAGTTGATCGTCAAAACAGAGGGGAATAAAAGCTGCTACATGTACTGACGAGAACCAAGATAGACCTTCAGATTGAGAGTTTATATTTTTGCTGAGATTGCAGACGCAGTCTCCTAGATTCTTTCATTCATCAACTTTCACTTTTACTTTCTCCATATAGGCTGTAGGTAGGTACCTTCGATTACGTATGAATTCGTATGCTTTAGATACCTAACGACAAAGCCAGTCTGTTTTCTTCATTATGCATGAAAAAGTAAAGTAACTACATTGTTTATAAATATATATACATTTAATTATAGCTGCTGCCTAGGCTCCTACAACTTACTTATCGGTAGCGACCTGCGAAAAGGCATTGTGATACGTACTTAAATGCGCGAAGAAGTACTACAGGGATCTGAACACCGTCCCTTCCAAAAGTAGGTAGCAAACTTATCGTTAGAGTTGTGAGTGTGTGCGTCTATCAATGTGTTGGAAAATGTACGAGTAATACTCTTGAGATTTCAATTGATAAATGTACTATCTTGTATCAGCAGACTAATCTCGTTTTTCAATTTACTAAATGGAGTCTAGATACTATCAACAGATCATATCATCTATTTCTTCCCTTTTCTCCCATGACGATTATAACAGAGCTGTAGCTAAGCATCTAGGCATGGACATATTTGGAACTTTCTCACTATTTACTGAGTGAGACTGGTTGGAGAGTATTGGTAAGTATTTATGTACTTTACGCTTATGAAATAGGTTGAAGCCCTTCATCATACACGTATATGAGATTTTCTACTTTCTCTCTTTCTACTTAGATTAACTAACGTGGCCCTATCACGACCATAAACCACAAGAAGAATAGAAAAAATAACTCTGAGCATAAAGTGCAGAATGGAGATTTCACGATAGCATAATCATGATGCAAGTACCAATTTCAGCTTTCTCCTATATGTGTAGTACTAATGATAAGACAGTGCCTTTCCGTTCTTACTCATCAAACCAACCACCATGAAACGAGAGAAACCATACCAAATTAATAAATTTAATCAAAAGTAAATAAACAATATTGATCTTTTTTTATTTTTACATTAAATTGGGATTTTGAAATACAGTTTGGACGGTGGATGTGCAAACAATGGTGTTCAAAAAAACGGCCCAAAGGATAGACAGGCACTTTATTTAAGGAACAGCAACAGCACTGACGTCAAGTCATGTCAACGTAGGTACCTACATGTTATTGTCTAAGAGTATATACATGTCACCAAAAGGTACATAATTTGTCGTGGCGACAGTCGGAGGGAAGATATGCTGACCATGTGACCTATGTCATGAGGACAGAGCTTCGTGAGAATTTCTCAGTCCAATTACACTGGACAAGCAACTATAGGTGCATTCGTTTCCTTTCTACATAAGAACATAGAGAAAGCAAATAGTACACATATAGAGAAAGCAAATGTGTGTAGCTACCTACCCATAAATACTTACATTTCACTTCGTTGAACTACCGTAGATTTTTGTCTTGTTGGTTGGGTGGGAGAGGTTCGCTCGTTGGTTGGTTATCGGCTGAGGTCCATACAGTCTACATAGTATAGAGCATAGGTAGGGAAAAGGAATAGGCAGGGAGGTAATAAATCAGTGGCGGAAAGAGGTTCACTGCGTGGGAGAGACAAAACTTCACATGTACAAATGTCGTCCGTTTGCCAAAAAGGACTTTTTACTACACTCACGACCATGTAAGCTCCATATTCGATGTAAAGACTTGCACATATACTATTTATAATAGGTATATAGGTTACCTAATAATATATAATATTTGGTTGGGAGAGGCTAGCTTTGCTTTCTCTTCCAACCATGTAATGTACATACCATAATGTCACGCTGACTAATGCCCCAGTCACATTTACAATGACACATTGTACTCTATGTATATTATATTACTACAATGGGCATGAATGAATAAATTACTCAGTCGCCTTTATACGTATAAACTATAAGTGCATATCTACTTACAAGCCCGTTACTTCAACAACTACTGTAAACTAAAAGATCAAGGGAAAGCCAATCTCAACTTGAAATGCTGGTGGTCCTGGTTCACAAAGTTATGCAGCTGCAAAAGTATTTAGTGCTTTCACAATGCTTTCTCCATATACTGTAGTACTGCTATTACTCCTTGTAATACTTCCTTGTTCCCTTTATACCGTTCACGTTGAGTCTACTACCCTCTTTAAAGAAGCATGGAAACACAAACTACTAAGACTCAACCCATTCCTGGGTACGTGAGATACACCGAGATTGCACCAGAGAAGTCTTAATCCCTTGCTAAATACATAGCCGGTAGTGTGTGTGCGGAGACGGAGACGAATATAAATGGTAAAGCAAGAGTAAATCCAAAGCGGACACTAGTACCAGAAACTTCACTATAATACTAATGTTTAGTCCGGAAGAAGCTTGTAAAAGTTTAATTAATTCAAGCTACTGTAGTTAATCTACTTAATTTTTACATAATTTACAATGTTAACAAGAAAAGTAACCCAACAAAATACAGATGCAGGTACGAATATTACAAGACCGGATGCTAATTATCTATGCAAATACATGCCTACTTTCACTTTCAAGGATCTTCGTAAGTAACTACCAACTAGCTGGAGGCATAGCCACGTATACTATAGCATTGCCACTCAACACTTTCACTTGCGCTTTCACATGTGAAATGTAAAAGAATCGAAAAGCTCACCAACATTTATATTGTCGACTACATGCACTGATATCCTCCCAGAGTACTTATACAATAAAATAATGCAAACTCGTAGTTATTGCCCAGAGCAACGTTGCGTGGCTTGTAAGTGGTCACGAGGTCATCACATTATTAGCGCTCATAGCAACTTCAGTGTATAGTGTAGTTCACACGCTGTAACTAGGTACTCTGCAAGTAGTATGTAAAATGTGCATTCATAACTGTGAAAGAATATAATCCTGAGAGAGAAAGCATTCCGCTATGTTATGTTTTGCCAGCCACTCTCACTCACGGGCTCTCAAATGTCATAGGTTGTGAAATTTCACAACTGAAACCACAGAAAAGGGCATAGCAAAACTAAGAAAAGACCCAGGCAATACCGCGAAAGAGCAGCTGGTGGAAGGAAGGAAGGATGGGTATTTCATTCGAAATGCATTGAGAATTCTAGAGACGTAGAGAAATGACGTCTGTTTGTCTGAACATAATAATTTGAATAATATTTTTTCTCCACCAGAGCTTTCACCACACACAGTCTAAAGAAATGTGTAGTGTACAATAGCAAAATATAGACAAACTTAGCTACAGGCAGGGATGGAAAAAGCATGCGGACATTGTAATACAGTAGTTTCGTATATCAGCGGCATATATTACATCATTTGTATGCTGTATATACATATCTGTATCGTTGGATAGGGCAACCGAAGAAAGCTTGAAAGGCTACAAAGACGGGAGTGAGCCCTGAATGTATGTGGATACCTATTAAGAATTCTATATAAAATAAAAGGATACGAAGCTTTAAAAATTTCACCGTAACATCTTAAGTGACAAAAATCTTTGTAAATAAGTTATATTATGTGAGTGGGAGAAAGCAAGTAGACAGCTGAATGTAAGAGTTAAACCCAGCGACAGTTTGCGCTACATCATAATGGTCTCAGAAGGAAAGAGATGTACCGGAATGCTAAACAGAGTTAGTTTCTTTTTGTGATACTTTCTATTTTTTTGGCAAAAATTATTAAGATAACTTTATGCTTACGTCATGGGTCTGCTGTATCTTATTAAAATTATAATTCTTACGGGTACACTCGCCCTCACTTTCACTTTCTCCTCTATTTTTTTTTTTACTTTCCCATGCTTTGCTTCCCTGAATTTTATATTTGTCTTAATACTGGTATACACAATATATAAACTTTTACCACCCTTTGAAATCTCAATTTCAAGCTTCCAGCCACATATACCCCTACTTCTATTATTAAGATTGCATGAGTTTCGAAGATGGCTTTCAAAAATCTTCATGGGTAGGTAGTTTTTTTACACCGCTATTTTATTTTGCTTCCGCACTTAAAGTACTATCATGCTTTACCTTCTTGGCTTTTCATACATTATTAATGATATGCACAGTAAGTTACCCATTGCCACATCACTTGTCACTTACGTAGGTACTTTATTTCCTTTTTCATTTATTTATTTATTTTGAAAGTGTATACCTACAGGTCTACTTTCACTGTTTCTACTGGATGTGTTTATTTATTTGTACGTGTATAGAGATATCCTCCCAGACCACTGTGAAGATTTTCGTTAAAAATTCTCAAAGTGTTTCATCATTTGTCACAAGAGAAATTATTCCAGTTGGTGGGCAATCGTATTGAAACGTGAAGTTAATGGAATTGAATTGAAATAGAGATAGAGAAGGAGTTAGTACGAGAGAGATCTGTGTATGGGTCATGATGTATTCATAAAAATAGAATTGAAATAAATTGCAAATAAACGGATCCAATTTTCTGGTGGATGGATAATAGTTATTTAACAGAATGATAAATGTAATCCATACTAATGACAAGACAAGACAAGTGATGCCTCAAGTAAATTTCCTAAATTTGTACCGTTCAGCATTATATAGATATAGCAGAGAGTGCTTTACTCATGATCATCCTGATATACCTGGAACCTCCTTTATTTGTTTACGTACGCACTAACACCGACAGAGAGCCAGCGCGAGTTGCTTGATAGAGACCTATAAGGATATATACAGGGATGTATTTATATTGAGGTATATAATGCTTCTAAATATATGACCTACCTACATAGGGGCATTTCCAATGTGACCTTATAAGAGATCAAACAGGAGAAAGCAAATTCACTCAAAATTGGAAAAACATAATAATAATACTTTTAAACGTGCGAAGCAATAGTACAAAATCAGTCCTAGCGTTTTCAAAAGGCGCAAAAGAACATTGTGTGTGTTACACCTTTCAAAAATATCTTTTATATGACGTCATATTTGCAAGCTCCCTGCCGACATCCACCCATGGCATGGTTTTTGCAAACATAAATTACAGCTCAGCATGTATGTAGGTACGCGGAGTTGTTAGAGGAGAGAAGGAAGGGAGCAGCGGGAGTAAGCGGGTACAATGCACCGACACTAACCGAAGGAAAAAGGAGAAAGGTAAGCGGAAAAAAAAAGTGTAAATGGAGCGGGTTGGTGTTCAGGCTGAAATGTTGCCTGTTGAATAATTGATGAGTCACTTGAGCGATTTGCGTCACCAGGAAATTCCATTCATTTTCATCCAATGTTCCAAACATACAACAGCGAGAGGTTCCCATAGGTAAGTGTACAGGGGCCTTTCAACTATCACATCATAGAAATGACAATTTCCAAATACACATGAATATATCATGTGTTTAAATTATCATTTTTCTACAAGTTTTTACAACATTACTTTAGGATTTATCCCTGTACCCAAAACCTGCATCAAATTTGAAAGGCTCCCTGCTACTATGTACGACTCTCACCTTAGATCAATTTATAGCTCAGGCCTGCCTACAGATACATTAGTGGATGGATTTACTGTATTATGCAGTATGCACGAAAGCATCACTGTACCACATGAACAAGGAACCAATTCATACCTTGTGCCGCTATTCCATCGTATAAAATACATGTTATCTATACCTAACGTTGTATTTACGTAGGTAGGCAGGTAAGTCTACCTATGTCTATACCTATACCCACAACGTTTTGTTAGAGTTAGTCGGAGAATCTGCGGTTCCTCGTTAGTCTTAGTTCTTGGTCCTCACATCAAAGTTGGCAATAATGCTTTACACTTTCTCCAAACCATATTTTGTAGTGGTGTCTGGCTCAGTAGGTGTAGGAGGAGGGATGGAGCACCTCCAGTAGCCCATTACCCACTTATTTAATGGCTCCAGAAATTCGTTCGTGGTGGAAGTGCATGAAAGCAGGGTCTGTAGCTGTACAGTTATACCACACCTGTCCCTACATCTCCACGAGGATTAACAAACAAGAAATTAGTATATAAAACAAAATAAATAATGCCTCTCATTTAAAGGGACATGTAAATTCATAGTCTTCTCCTTTTTCTTAATCTAATGAGGATGTCATAGAGACGTATGCACCCACTCAGCTGCCATAGTGGAGGCGAGAAACTAACATTAATCTTTTCCCCTTCCTTGCTACATATTTTTTCGGATTAAAGAACGACTGGCACTATCTCTACAAACACTGACTCGAAAATTAGAATTAGAATACTTGGAAATGAATCTATCTGACAGTCCGCTACCGCTAAACACTACTGAAAGGCAAGGCAAGGCATAAGGCAGCAGAAAATTAAAAAAACATGGGCGATTTCACAATTCATTTAATAATTCCTAAGTTGTACGAGAAATTGTGGGCTTGCACAGTCAAAAACTGAAACTGCTACACAATGTATATACTTCATGCACTTTGATATGACATTTTATTAAAAATTTAAACTGGGATGGACAAATACGATGGCTGAGCCTAAAGCATTGATCTACATTTGATGCTACAGTAAAAATAAAAATAAGAGCTCACCCAAAGCAATGAAATGTTTTCCGCTTAATTTTTTAAATTCTATTAAAGTACTATGCAGTCTGTCTACGTGTGGGGATGGTTACCGACGGAACTATCTATTCTCTGTATTATTAAGAATTTATATTTTTTCACTTGTTTTTTTCCTTTCAATTTCTTTACATTTTCAGTGTATTACTTTTTAATAAAGTCTAAGTTCCTGATTACAGAATATCGCTCTCAAGACATTATTTTTTAATCACATCTCATTCTCAAGTACATTTGGAAATTAAGGGAAGGAGCTACAACGAATTACAAAACAATATATTGGAAATGCCCAAGAAAAATAACATGAGCATGGTTGGTCACAAAACTAGAGTACAAGCCATCATCGTCGCACAAGTCGAAAAGACAATAAAAACTAGGATTGTTTCTTATATGTACATGGCATTGGAGGTAGTAGGCAGTGCACTGTGTCTTACAGTAGTACTACAACAGGGCACATATAAATATATGAGTGTCTTTGCTATGTATGTACTTGGGCAATGGGAGGCAAGAGAAAAACGTGGCAGTGAGAAAGAAAGCGGTTTCTACTTGAATGCTGTCACGCGATCCTGTTGAGAAAAAATACAGGGCTGCCCGGCCCAGGATAAGAAGAATAGAAATAACCGTCCATGATTATATACATGACGGTCGAACCGATTTGTTTTCAAGATAAGGGTATTTTTAGCCAATCTAATCGAACCATGGGAGCAATTCTTTTTTTTCCCATTTCTTTTACTATTCATACCCTTCATTAGCCTATTATTATTGTTATTATACATTACGACCACGACCGACTCTCTCTCTCTCTATTTCCTCAATCGTCCGTCCACCCGACCACCGTACAGACGTCAAACTTCATGCGACATGATCCCAAGTTCAGCAACCAACCAACCAAATGACATGTGGTACGAGAATATGAAGTAGCATTCCTTAGCAGAACAATAAAAATACCGTTCTCCATTTAATATACATACTTGTACAACATACATCCTACCATTATACATATTATGCATGCCTATGTTCTGGGGCCTTTCAGATATAGCGTCATAGAAGGTACATGTTTTAAATTAAAAATTTCAACTTTCTCCGAATTCCCCTATTGAAACCCCTTAGTGTGAAATTTTGCTTTTTGTGAGAAGATTAGTACAATGTTCCTATACTTTTTTAAGCAAGCACTTAATTATCAAAGGCTATCACTGGAGAAAGTCAACATCATCTTTCTGCGTTTTTAAAAGTGCTATTATAACGTTTTGCCCATTTCAAAACTTTTCTCTAAATCAATTATTAGGAGGTCATAGTTAAAAGGAACCATTAACGTTAGCTACAGTAATTGCTACTACATTGATGTCTATTACTAAGGTATTTTCATTTTCACATTTCTACGGTCTACGAGCTTCGTTTTTTGTCAGTATTATCTACAGAATCAGATAGATGTAAGGGACAGATTTAACTCGATTTCAATTTTGAAATTGCACAGTGATTTCCAAAACATATAGGCCCAGAATACATTATACCTAATAATAGAAGTATTTATGATTCACACTGCGTCGCTACCTACTATATACCAGTGGCTCAACTTGATGTATTTTGCTGCTGTGACAGAAAAAAGTTGGTTCACGGAGGTAGCGGTAACATCCCATCGTGGTTTTGTTTCGTAACTGTAAAGTTGTTTTTACTCCATCCTTCCCTCTCTCTCTCTCTCTCTTGCTCTTGACTTGAACTGAAAATACGAATGGAAGATCGATACGATACGAAATACGAAGGAAAGGACGCAAAGGGAGCTTTGTACGATTTATTTTTTCCTAGCACACTATATATATGCATCCGACTGACGATGAGCACTTCCAAAAAAACTAGCAGCTACCCACTACCTACCGTATACTGTATCGAGCCCATGAGCGAGTCAGTCAGCCAGCGTCAGTGCAGTATAGTAGTGCAAAGGAAGAAAGGATGGGAGGAAAGAAGACAGACGAACGCAAGAGAACCAAAAGACAGCCAGCCAGCAACCCCGAGAGAAAGTTGAAGGAGAGAAAAAGAACTGTGGAGAAAGCAGCTCGTTGATAGACGGATAAGAAAACTCTTCAATGTCCCATGCCCTCCGCCTACCCATGAATCCATGAGGAAAGTAAACAGACAGATCTGAGAGGGAAGGGAGTCTGTTCGTCTAACAAGCAGGGTTCACTGTATTCTTGTCACTGCCGAGAGATAAACGATAAAGCCGTCGATAGGACCGATACGGATCATGACGGTTAGTCGGTGGTCCTTCCATAAGTAGGAGAAGAAATTACGCTTACCAATTATCATGTATTTGCTATTTGGTATTTTCTCTCTTCACTCAAGTGTACACTCAAGTACGTCCTTTAACTTGTAAATACCTCCATTATGGCGTCTAGGCAACTGTTCGCACATGAAACGACTCGTATTATAGAAGCAAGTCCATAAATACACATGTGGCTATCAGTCTATTACAGTACTGCTATGTAACTAGTTTATTTTTAACTAGAAAAATAGTTATAGTTGGTCGCTATATTTGGTGCCTTTACCTATATCTAGGATGTTTTATTATTACCGGAGAAGGAAAATAAAATAGAATCGACTCTGATAATTTCTAAATGTCTTGAAATAAGCCATTATTGTTTATTACAGGATCCCCTCTCATATTTATGCCTATTTAGACTGAAATATGTGGGTCCACAGATACATGTGTTGTTGAAAGGATACTCATACTATAGACCTCATGGTCCCTCGTCGATGGACAAAATAGAAATATCCTCAAGGACGATGCCGATACTTATCCTCCTAAAATGGAATGCTCGGAAAATCTAAATTTAAATACTGTTATCAACTACGAATTACCTTTTTGTTTTCCTCGTTCCCGTCCACGCAAATAATACATTGACCGCCCGCCTATACATATACCTCAGACATAACTAACCTCATTCTAGGAGAGGCAGTCCTTTGCTTTCCCCAGTCTTTTTATAGTTCCTACTCCATCATCGGCTTGTACATGTCTATAGCATCCAAGCTACTACTAACACTCACTACTCTGGTCACTACTGGTTAATAGCAAGAATTAAAACGATTCTGAATGTATTTCTAGTTAATCGTTACACAATAACACAATGTACCTACCTACGTATGTAGATATTTAAGCAACTTCCTATAGTTTACAACATACGAGTTCATTTCCACTTTCCATGTCCATCTGTCTAGCCAAAAGGCAAAAGTTTTCACAAGGAATTCCCATCAAATATCGAGGGCACACAAGGAAGGAAAACAATGAGTATATTTTATAGAGAAAGTAAAAAGGAAATAGATATTTTCCGATCTCAACCATTTAGACCCGCCAACCAACCACCGCACCGGACGGACCCACAAAAACGAAATGGTGACCAAAGAGGATTATTAGGAAAACTCGTGAGAAATATTAATTGAATAACAAAAAAAATAGAAAAATCCATTATTTACATACTTTCACCGGATAATCAACGGCCACACACATATATATGTATCAAGAATCAGAATCAAAACCAGAATTAGAGGCAGTAAACATACTGTAGATGGCTGAATGCTGAATACTATGAATGTATAAATAGGAAAGTGTGAGAAAAACACGACAGGGTCTCCAGATATAGATCACCAAAATATGTAGGTATGCATAAAATAGTATATCAAAGTGCCTAGTATAGTTGATGTATCTATACAGAGGAAAAAACCGTGAATTTCCTGTCAAAGATTACGATTTTATTCCCACCCGTGTAGCTTTGAAAACATCTCTGGCCAGAAAATATCCATGGAGAAAGTATTTATGTACAAATCTTTTTTTTTTCTTGTTGCGTTATCGCTGGCTCATCTCTCTAATGGTCAGAAGGTGAGCTACCGTGGCATTGTTTGGAAAGCAGCATTGGCAATGCATAAAAGCTACACATTTCTACTATAATCCAATCCAATGAGTAGAAAACAAAACTCTTTCCCTCCCCTTTTGTACTACATATGATGCACTCACGTATACAACTATACAAGTCATAAATAATAATATGACTTTCTGTCAGCACACACACACCAGCACAGGAGTGTCGAAAAATTGGATTCATTTTTTCCCCACCAGCGACAAAAACCACAAAAACTTTTTCTTTTTTGATTAAAACCTACCCACCTACCAACCTCCATAACTTATAGCATACCTAAGGATGTTTTTTTACTGGTCATACCCAGTACAGTACAGTACAGGCAGGAAGGTTCATACCTGGTCTGTCCTTTCAGTACAGCGCACAGTATTCTTGTATATGCTTGTCAGGATTTATCAAAATCAACTTTATTTATGATTTATTGTACGCTTAACGTCCGCTGACCACGAGCTACACTATAGGACCAAGTGTGAGCGTGGCGATACATCTATATGCATAATAGTTATTTGTGGCTTTCAGCTAAGTATGTACACATATCGGAGGGGAAGAAGCATAGTAGGCAATGGATGTCGCAAGTCCGGAACTGTGATTTACAAGCATTATGGAGAAAGCCCTTCCATCACTGATACAGATAAGGTATTTTGGCGTATCAAAATTTGAGCTTTATGCGTTAATAGGAAGTGTAGTCACCAATTTTACAGTCCAGTAAAGAATTTAACTGCCAGTTCTACTAGTTTTTAAAAGTGAATACCAGTTTCAATATTCTGGAGAAAGTGCAAATGAGAGTTTAGAAAAAGTGTAAAAAGAAGTTTTAGTGTTTTTGAAAGGTTGTAAATAGCCGCTTTACTGTTTCTGAAAGATTGTAAATAGCAGTTTTACTATTTTTGAAAGGCTATAAATTTACAGTTTCACTGTTTTTGAAAGGTAGTAAATAGTAGTTTTATCATTTTTAAAGAGTGTAAATTTCAGTTATACCCCGTTTGAGAAAATGCTGAAATGATATATTTAATTTTTACCAGCGGAGGTAAAAAGTCGATTGTTGAAACTTGCGTCACAAATCAAGCTTTTAAGAGAGCACTGGACTCAATTCATAATGCTTCTTCACCAACTGTATGCACCCCCTATACCTGCATAGTGAGGCTATTTTCGCCCTCCATTTGTCAAGTGGCACTCCGTACATCGCGCCAAATGGTGACGGTGAAGGTGCTACTCTGTTGAAATACAAATAGAAGTAGACGGGAAACGAAGAAAGTTATCAGTGCAGAGATCTCTGTTCCGCTTTGCTCTGACTTTAGCACTGCTGATTGACACTTATTTCTTGGGTACTTCCCATCCAGTACTTATAGGTCCTAACTAGCGTAGAAAAAGGCAGAGTCAGAGTTTAGTTTCAATTTTATAATTTATAAAATCGTAGGCCTTTACTTTCATTCAGACTTGAGTTATGTGGAGGGCCAGTAAATTGGAAAACAAATGACAAAATCAATTGAAACAACAAAATTCAACTCATATTTCAAATTGAAACTGACTCGTACATTAGTGGAACAAATGGAGGGTCATTTCTCGAGGGTGAATCCCGCTCGAAAGTCAAGCCAGGTCAGGCAGACAGTCAGTCAGACGGGGAAGGTGAAAGTACCTTGGAGAAAGTCATTGAAATGAAACCGTTTCGCTTTCCTTCCAGTAGCCTGGGTAAGTATGTATATTCTGCATCATTTCAAAGAAACACATTTCACGCCAAAACTTTCTACTTCTATCACTAGTTGTTTTTAGTAGGCCTATCTATTTATGTGCAGTGAAAAAAAAGAAACAATGGCTTCCTTCTGACTGCTTGTGTCTCTGCTTGATTCTGATTTGACTCTCGCTCAAGCTAAAAAAAACCAGCAGAAGTGTATTTGACAAAAGTTTATCGAATAAAAATGAATTCTTAGTACATAATATATACCTCACTACAAAGGTATACATACCTACTTGCTTGAAGAACCTTGCGAAAGATTGTAAACGAAACGATCACATCTGAATTTGATTCTTTTGATGTAACTCTCTCTCTCTCTCGCTTTCTCTCTTTCTCTTTTTACTCCGTCCCTGTGCTGTGTATACAAATGGCTTTCATATCCGGTTTCACAAGACCAAAATAATATCGCAATGTTTTTGTTCCTTTCTCTTGTAATTGTATCAGGACTGAGGGCTGTAGTCGAACGAACTGCCGTCCGACTGATACTGCGAAAGAGAAAGTCGAAAGTCAAAAGAAAGAAAGAAATTATATGGAATGTAACCTGAAGATGCTGGAATCTCTAGAGACCTCAGAAAAATATTGTAAACATTCGCCTCCGCTGTTTTACCTTTAAAAATTCATCTAGACCACAAAGACCATTAGATGCTGTGTGTGTGTGAAATTTGATAACTTTTTGAATGAAAGCATAAAAGTCTATTTTTAGTTTTGCGTTTTGGGTTATGTCACATACATATATTATTGTTACTGCAGGTATGTAGGTACATATGTTTTTTAACATGCATACTCAAATCACTCTTGAAAATGGATTCAAACTTTCAATTTCAAAGTGCATTTACATATTTCACTCTTACTTCCACGTAATCCTTGGAATGTATTTTGTAGTGCTTCACTTTTTATTTTTTTTTTGTTCTAGGATTTTTTCATAGTTTTAATTAATTCAGATTTCTTTTCCTTGTAAGAAACTATGTACACATGTACGCTTAGATTTCAAAAGATTATGCTCAGTAAACTTCATGCATAAGATGCCACAGGTTTTTGCTTTGGCTTCAAACTTAACCTACCAACCAACAAACCTAGATTTAGTTATAACATTGATTTTAAATGATAAAATAAATCCAGCTACCTCCTTCAAGCTGTGGTGGTGAAAATTGCAAAATAAATACCTAATGTTATGTTGACATGGCATGATTCTGGATGCGATTTGCGATACAAATTCAACCTGCGAATTACGCTGCACGTGTGAAAGTACGTATACAATTAGTAGGAAAGTTTCTTTCCTCTTTCTTTAGATTCTTTTAGTGTAACAAAATATATATTTCTGTTGAGCTTTTAGGGAGAAATCAGTTAACAAAGCTATACGCACATAATCTAAAATCTGTCTCAGCGTCTGAAGTAAATCTCTATATTTTTCATTTATTTCACAGCTTTCGCGTTCTGCACTCTATTTCCCCAGGGCAGATCCCTAAGAGTATACCTACGTATGTGTATACTTATGTGAGTACCTATGATGTACTGGGCTGAGGATAAAAACTGGAGGGGAACTCAAGTTCAGACTTTAGGCTTTAGTCTACAATCCAGTACGTCAACTTTACACTCTAATTAATGAAACTACGGCTCGTGATAAGATTTTCAAAGGGAAAGCGAACAACAACTTACTTCTTTGGGTTATTTGCCCAGCACACAATGTGTCACATACACGCATCAGCATCAGCATCAGCACCCACAACAGCATCAGCGCAGCATCATTTCATCCTCAAGATTTATCAGAACTAGGTAGGTACATGGATGGATACCTTACCTTTGCACAATGCAATGCTAACACTTATTATTACTGACGTACATAAAGTGATAAAGTGAAAGGCAAACTTTTGTACCACGAGCCACATCACATAGTCAACCATGTCAGTGTTGTGTCCAAGATCCAATTATTGCTTGGGCTTAGCATAGTTCTTATTTTATGTTAAATCACATATATTATATTATAGGTGGGCTTTTAGGGGTAAGTCCAACGACTCCTTAATCTCTGTTCCGTGTATGTACCTAGGTTCTAACTATTAACTTTTAAATCAAACGTATTCTAAACGGGCCAAACCGCTATTTACACTTTTTTTAAAAATATTACATCTTCTATTTACACTTTTCTGAAACAGAAAAACTGCTATTTGTGCTTTTTAAAACGAATACAACTAATATTTACGCTTTTCAAAACGAGTAAAACTGCTATTTACACTTTTCCTGAAACAGTAATGCTACTACGTACACTTTTCCTAAAACAGTAATACCGCTATTTACACTTTTTTAAAAATACTAAAGCTGCTTTTTTCTGAAATAGTAACACTAGTATTCCCGTATGTACATATGTATTCCTACATTTTAGAGTTCTTGACGCAACTTGTTTGCAGTTAAAGCCAAACGTCATTCACTCTTTAAGCAAAGTATTGGAAAGTTATTTTTAGTCACACATATTACCCCTAAACGTGAACATGACATTGACGTTTGTACTAAATGCTATACGCTGCGCAAAATATCATTGCAGGGGGATTTATCAATTCCTCTCATTAACATTGCATAACATGCCCCATAAATTTTAAGAGCGGGGCACAGTTGAGAGCCTAGATACAGAAATACGGAGTAGTAACCTGTAGAGTGAAAGTGGACGAAAATAATTCTCATGGGATGAAGGAAACATACCTAGTATTTATACAAAATAAAACTGAAAAAAAGCGCTGTAAACTTGGCCTATTATCTGTCATGCTTCTTTCTGTACTTGCCACACAAGGTTCGGTTTAAATAATATAAATATCACTTTCCCCAAGAGAGATCCCAAAGACCGTGTTCATCCGGTGCGGTGGTGACTGGAGGTATGTACGAGTCAAAGTCAAAGTCAAAGTTAGCCCTTTGCACGCCTGGCCTGTAGACTGATATGGCAGCTTACAAGCTGCAATGTAGAGTGTGTTCGGTATTTCACAGACAATAATGGTGCGTGGTTGGAGAGTCTTTAGAGCACGTTTTAAATAAAGAATGACGCTGGAAGCAACTAGTTCAAGGTAGAGTACTAGGTAGGTTTATGAAATAACTACGAACAGTTTTGGTAGAGTTCACTGTAGTGGTAAACTAGGTTGCTACATACGTCTGTCAACCTTGTCGAAACGGTAATATCTAATTTTAAATATTTTTGAAAAAGTAATTTATAGTTTACACCTTTTTGAAAATGGTAGTTTCTAGTTTACACCTTTTTGAAAATGGTAATTTATAGTTTACACCTTTTTGAAAATGATAGTTTCTAGTTTACACCTTTTTGAAAACGATAATTTCTAGTTTACACCTTTTTGAAAATGGTATTTTCTAGTTTACACATTTTTGAAAATGGTATTTTCTAGTTTACACATTTTTGAAAATGATAGTTTCAAGTTTTGCATATTTTTGTAAGTTTTTCATGCCTCTTGAAAATACTAATTTCTTGATTTGACTTTTTTGAAAGTGTTATTAAATAGTAAATACTAGTTTTGAATATTTTTAAAAATGTTACTCTCTAGTTTTGACCCTTTTGAAAATGTTAATTTCATGTATTAACATTTTATGAAAGTGTTACGCACTAGTTTTTAAATGTTTTCCAAAATGCTCATTTCTCTTGTTTCGACCTTTTTGAAGAAGGTAATTTGACGAATAAACACTTTGTAAAGCATTCTCTTCATGGTTTCCCAGCTTCGAATAAATTAGTGAGCCAGTTTCACTGTGGACGGTGGGAAAGACTCAGAAATTGGATGGTCCGCAATGCAATGCTTCGATCCCCTCGCAAATGCTTCGACACAGTTTTCAGAACAGATAATCGCAAGTAGAGTCAAAGTGGGTATAAGTGCAGGGAGGCGTGAGTTGACAGAAGAGACTTTCTCTATGACACCCTGATGCAACGTACTTGAAGCACTGTTCTAGCCCACACATGCATAATGTAACGTTACACTGCCCTATTAATACATAATTAGCTCTCTCATCGTAAGTTTCCCTTCAGTCCCAATCCCAATCCGACGAGCCGGTCTTCCCTACTTCTAATTCGGGCTCAAACCAAATCAAACCAACAACCAAGCCCACCATTGCGCCGTGTAGTATGCATACACATAGGTAGCATCGAAGGTACGACAGGTACATGGTATATACCCATCAATATCGGTGCTAATAATAATAAAACAGTAGCGCTGTATCAATTATTGTAGCAAATGACGAGGCTTCATTTATACACCACTTACTAAAAGGGGCCTTTCAGATATGCCGGTATAGAAATGATCCTGGCTTTAAATAAATAAATCGTTATCTTTTACAGTTTTTGAGAATGTCTTTATGTCATTTTCAAGTTTTGCCTTTTTTGAGAAGACTATCAGTTCTACGTTTTTTTTATTGAAAAGGTTAGTTTCTTCTTTTTTCACTTTTAGAAAACGACACAATCTAAAGTTTTGCCCTTTCTTTTAAAACTATTCGGAACTGGGAAACTATGGAACGATTGCAGAATAAAACTATTTATTCCACAAATTCACTTTGTCAAAACGAACTGTTGAAACTAGTAATTAACATTCTCAAAACAATTTTCAAAACCAGAAATTATCCCTTTTAAAAAGGTCTATAAACTAGAAATTAACATTTTCAAAAAGGTCTATAAACTAGAAATTCACGTTTCAAAAAACATGTAAAGCTAGTAACTAACACCTTCAATACAGTAAAAACATGAAATTAGCATTTTCAAAATCATCTAAAACAGGATTTGCTACCATTTCCAGAAGGTTAAGAAGGCTAGTTTCTTACTTTTGGAATTTTTGAGAGGGCTGTTAGCAAGTTAAATATTTTGTTTGAGAAGGCAAATATATTGTTTCTGCTCATAAGGTCATATTTGCTAGGCTCCCTAGCCCCCTTCTCTTGGTACATACATAGAGACCATATCCGTATAATTATAGAAGCTCTCTCACTATTCCATAACCTGACCTGACAGCTATTCATAGCCCAACCGCAGCTGTTCACTACTCGACCGTATACATAGATAGGTAGACAGATTATAATTATATATACACCAACTGTAATTCTCTGACTGCTTAAGCTATTTGCAGTTAATTAGCCAGTCCGCCTATCAAAATATAATTACCGGCACAAGGCTAATACGGATTATTTCCCCGTCTATTATTACATTATATTTCCCGCTCCCTCCCAAATTATTTTTAACTGTCGATGCATTCTTAATTGAGTGAGCAGGGCCAGGGGTTAGGGGAACTTACAAACCAGAACAGAGCAGTATATTAGTACGGAATAGGTACATAGATATACCTACATGCCTAGTAGGATTCTTCTACGTCTAGTCAAAAATAATCGATATCTCAATATCCCTTATTTTCCCACCTGTCACGTAGTCACGTATATTTACATTCTATTAAGTGTCTTACGAGTTTTCTCCTTTTCCTCACGAACCGACCCACTAAGCTACTTGAAGCCATGTACGTACCTTCGACTTACTGTTACCCATGTTTTTAGGGGGCTAAAAACATGCCATTTATTTCTTTCTTAATTTAAAAAACAAGAATTCCAAGCCCATTTTTAACCTATTCGGAACCGGGGAGCCATAGAAACAATGCTTTATAAAATTGTCTTTTCCTTGTTTTTTACAAATTAAGGTATCCAAAACTGTCATTACCAGAAATCAGCATTTTCAAAACGTGTAACTAGTAAATAACATGCTAAAAACGTCAAAACTAGATATTAACGTTACTAAAAAGGCCAGAAACTTGAAATTAATGCCTTAAAAAGGTCAAAACTGGAAATTAACGTTTTCGATAGGGCCAGGAACTGGAAATTAACGTTTTCAAAATGACCAGAAACTAGAAAGTAACAACTGTTCAAAACGGGAAATTAACGTTTTCAAAACTGCCAGAAACTAGAAACTAACAACTTCAAAAAGGTCAAAACTGGAAATTAAAGTTTTCAAAAAGGCCATAAACGAGAAATGAACACCTCTTTCAGAACTGGAAATTAAAGTTTTCTAAAAGATCAAAAGCTAGTAATCAACATTTTGAAACAGTTCAAACCTAGTAATTACCTTTCAAAAGGATGTAAAACTAGGTGCATATACTAACTAGGGTTTCGAAAAGGTAAAAAGTGAATCACACAGTGAAAAGTTTCCGTGACTACTGATTGACGATTTAATTCTAAAACTGCGCCTCCACGTTTACAAAGTATAGCATCTTGATCGTGCTCTAAAATCGACGTAATGGGCTGTTTTACAATCTTTGCAGTTGGAACAACTTCCTTTCGTAATCGTCACACCTCCTTTTTTCATGTGGTTTAGTCCATGTATCCGTCCATGGGCCCATAGCATAGGACGGGGGACCTAGAACAGTTTGACGCCGTCGTCAATGGTAAATTATGAGGATCAAAGAGAAAGTTCATTCCACGGCCAGACAATAGGTGTTGTGTGTGCTAACAAAGGATCTTACAACCGTGCTTTCTCTCTCTCTCTCTATCTGTCTCTGTCTCTCTCCGCCTCTCTCGGGGTGCTGGGTTGATTCGAGGAGCTGTGTTACTTTAATAGAACAATTTGACAGGATCTGTAGAATCTGCAGGGCAAACATGGGCTGTGTACATACTTGATTATATGTAGACAGAATACCTACTAACAACAACAGCAACTATTAGTGCTACATTACCAGATCAAAGGCACGTTAAAAACCACTGCTTTTGACGTGACAAAGTAAAATCGTAGTATAGGTACAACTCCACACACACACTTGTCACCCACATTTGTAGGTAGGCTGTACTACAAGGAAACACAAGAGACAGAGGCAGGCCCCTCCTCTGTCGATCGACAGATTTGTAATTACCTTGCTACCTTGGAAGGCCGGAGAGAAAAGGGTCTTTCAAGCATGACGTTAGGCTCTTTGAACATGGGGAAAGCTTTAAAAAAAAGGAGGCAAAACTTGATAAAACAACTGTAAAAAGAGTAAGAACATGACTTTAATTTTCTCTAAAATCATCTCTTTGAAAACTAGGCAAATCTGAAAATCGCTTGTTCCAAAAGTGCACAAATTTTATATTTACCTTCAAAAAGTGCAAACCCATTACGCTAACCTTCTCAAAATAGGCAAAACTTGATAACCGTTATTTCATAACGGGCAAAAGTTGATGCGAGTCTTTTCAGAATGGGCAAAACTTGATAACAGCTTTGCCAAAAAAGGCAAACCTTGAAAACAACTTTTTCAAAACAGACAAAACTTGAAAACAACGTTGTCAGAATAGACTAAACTTGAAAACAACCTTGTCAAAACAGACAAAACTTGAAAACAGCCTTTTCAAAATCGACAAATCTTGATAATAGTCTTTTCAATAAAGACAAAAACTTGAAAACAGCCTTTTCAAAAAGGTTCAAAACATCATATTTCCTCATTTCAGACCTTTCGTTTGTACTATTCCAGATTTCCTACACAGCTATTTGAAAAGCCCCCTAATCTGGCTCCAAATAGTAGACACTACATGTCACACTACTTACCTATATATGAAGTGTCGCACCTTGTAAAAGTAAAAGTAAGCTTTCCCTTCGAGTGTCACTATAAACGCCCAGCTCTAAAACAATAATTACCTATGTATTTAAGTCCCTATACGAACGCACATAGTCTATGGAATAGACCAGAAAGGTTGGAGGCCGGAATTCACAATCTGTGTACATAGAATGCATAGTTTAGAAAGAGAAAGGCAGACGACAGAGGCATGGCCGTTTTGGCATTATACGAGTTTACCCCCAATACATGTAGGTATATATCTATAGGTTTTTCCGTATAGTAGAGTGTTACCTTTACCTTTACCTTTACGGGAAAGTTGAAAACTGTGGAGGCCGTAAAATACGTAGGTAGGTATTTGGTTTGAATTTCACTAGAAATATTTTTTCAACAGGTTTACAATTTACAACGCAATCAACATCCTACCACTCTGTGCCCCACCAGGTCGTTTCCTCCCGCTGTTTTTTTCACAAAGTCAAAGTATTTGGCTGTTGGTTTCCACACACACACTCTCTCTGTCTCTCTCACTACCAAAAATCATTTGAAACCCATCAAACTGGCGAAAAACTGTAGTCAGTCTTATTCCAATGGTCTGGAAAAGGAAGAAGGATCATAGCTGTACTCTATAGCTTCACCCGTACAGCAGCTTATGGAAATGGAAGTGAGAAGAGTACTAGCCATAGCCATAGCGATAGAAATTATAATACACATCCGCTATGCCCTGGCGTAGTGGGACTGTAATGCCGCAATGGTAATCAAGATTAATAGGTACCTACCCAAATATAATTACCTACATATCTACCAACTTTGCTATTACAAGACGGTTCCATTTTTAACCAAGCAAGGCATCAACTACAGGCAAAGGCTACATAGGTTTACGGCGCTTCAGTACTTTGCATTGGTATGTATGATCATGTGTGTAGGCTCGTAATGGCGGATTTCACTACACTCACCCGTCGTGACGCACTAGCACTCGTCATCGCCATCAGCTTCACTATATATACGTTTTACGAAGGTATATAGCTAGCTAGGCAGGTAGGTATAGATATAGGTAGGTAGTATGTATTGTAGATGCTTTTATGGGGTATGGAGTATGGACGTACATATATGCACAGGAGGACAGAATATGACTTAATTACTAGACAGCCCAAGGAGTAGAAAGTAAGGGGTCTTTCATATATGACGTCCTAGTAATAATGGAGCTAGGAAACTGCTTTCGAAATTCGATTTGGCAAAATTTTGTACAAGCATTTCAAAAGAATTTGACAAAAACATGTGATATTTTTACCTTTCTAACAAATTAAAACGTGATAGTTCTACTTCAAGGGTGTAAAAAAGGAATACTAAGCTTTTAAAACAGGCAAAACTTGATACAAGCACTTTCAATAAGTGCGAACCTTAGAAAAAAACACTAAAAATGTTTTGGCAAAGGTAATGCCAAAAAATGCGAACACAAGAAATTAGCTTGCTCAAAAAAAGTGTAACTTCATACTTCTCTTCTCAAAAACAAGCAAACTTGATAGTAGCATTTTCAAAAATTGCAAACCGTGATGAAAACCAATACAACAATACAATCAAAAACTGTAAAAATAAAAAATTACTCTTTTAAAAACATTGTAACTAGAGACTAGTACCCTTCTCAAAAACAAGCAAACCTGGTAGTAGCATTTTCAAAAAGTGCAAAACCAAGAAGCAAGTCTTCTCAAAAAATGCAAAGCTTCCTACAAGTACAATCAAAAACTGTACAAACAAGAAATTTAGCCTCTCAAAAACAATCGAACTTGACATTATGGGACTTTCACTCGAAAAGTACAAACTTATAAAGTTATGAGATTAGCCGTCTTTAAAAAGGCAAAACTATATAGATGTAACAATTTTCAAAAAGGGCAAAACCTAGGAGCAACCCTTCTCAAAAAATACAAAGCTTGCTTAAAGTACAATCAAAAACTGCACAAACAAGAAATTAGACTCTCAAAAACAATCAAACTTGACAGTAGCACTTAGAATAGCCTTCTCTAAAAAGGGAAAACTATAGCCGTAACAATTTTGAAAACGTGCAAAATGGAGTATTGGTCGTATATCCATCTCAAAAATGTCCCTTCTACTAGTATGACGTCATAATTGAAAGGTCCCTAAAGACAATAAGCTTGGACGGACTTTACACGACCTACTGTAAAAGGTAAGGCAAGGGTGAGGAGAGCTATAAATGACTAAATGGAGATGGTAAAGCGAGACAAGAGTGTGAGACTGAGTGACTTTTGGCCCTTACCTATTTGAGGTACATCATAAGGACGATTGGCTCTTTTACGATCTTCCGTCTTTCGACTTCCCATGGGACCCGAGGAGGCGGAAGAGTCACTGGAGGAGGAGGAGTGCTGCTGCTGCTGCTTCTGAGAAGATGTTGATGTTCTTTTGAGAATACTCAAAGCTGGAAGAAGACCACTGTCCCCCTCATCAAAGCTGGGGTGATGATGATCATACTCGTGAGGATCATCCTGGGGAGGGGCCAGATTGCTGAAGAGCTGTTCATTTAGAGCAGCAAGTCTTTGTCCCAATAATTCATTCGATGGTAGATTGATAGAGACGCTGTTGTCGGGATCTGGGAGGAATGACAAGTGATGGCTGCTCTTGCCACCACCAAGATTTCTATTTCTCTGTCTCATCATGGACATGGCCTGGTGCTCCTCATCTTCAAGAAGTTGTTGTTGTTCATCCTCAACCGAAGGTCCAACCCGTCTTCGTCCCCCATTTCGCAATAGCATCTCCTCCCCCTCATTGGGTGGGTAATTATTAATGGAGTTGGTGTGGGGGAGGTAGTTCCAGTAGTGAATCGGCATCGGCCACATCCCCGACTCGATCAAGTCACCGATCCCATTCATCTCCTCGTCATCATGATCTGGATGAATCTCTCCGTCTGCACCCATGGCTAATTTCCCATGGGCGGAGGTTGACTTCCCCCGTTTAGTTAATTTGACAGGATTTACGGAGGATGATGATGATGATGATGAAGATGATGCTAGTGCTGCGGCGGCGGCGGCTGCTGCTGCTGATGATGATGTGGCTGATGATGATGAGGAGGACGAAGGTGCTGATGCTGATGATGTAGAAGATATTGAGGATTTTTTCTTGAGTTCATGATTATTTAATTTATTACTAGAGGACAGGCTGTTGCTACCAGTCATGATGAGGGGGGATCCATTTGCGTCTAGTTGTACGGGATGGGCGCCCTTGTCGGGTCCATACTGATTATTAAGTCTTATGCCAGTGGTCGGATCAAAATCGAAGAGGATGAGGGCCGCTGAGAGGGACAGCGTCACAAGTGCCGTCACTTTCATTATAGAATTAATTTTGAATCGACTTTCTCTTTCTCTTTTTATTTTTATTTTCTTTGGGTGTCCCTTGCTTTCTCCGTCAAGTGAATCTATTGAAACTTGTTTCACGATAGAAAGTGTAGCTGTGGGGTGTGCTAGCTGGATAGTTCTTGCTATCTATTTATGGTAGTATACAATTGTACGGTGGAACGACGTATTTAGAAGGGGTGCTGAGTTTTAGTGGAGAGAGCTGTCAAGTTGCTCAGGCTCTGTACAGATATTCCTCCAATTGACTGTTCTTCTTGTTCTTGGTGTCGGGTACAAGTGGCTGTTGCGGTGAGAGAGACGTTCACACGGGAATTACATTGGTAAGATTTAGTCTTTACTGATTTAATGTTCATCTTTCTATTTGGGAGGGCAGTCAGTAGTAAATAGGTATATTTGTATATAGGTAGGTGGTATATATTTCCTCCAGTGTTGCCTCAAGTGAGATGGGTAATCTAGAACAAATCCTCCAATTTTTTTTTGAACCACTGATAAAGTCGAAAGTGATGATTAAAATCAACTTCAGATCATGTAGACTGGTTAGTATACACACACACTTTTCCCCTGATGTGATCTTTTCTCTTTCACTCTCCTTTTCTTCTTTCTTCTTCTTCTTCTTTTTCCCCTTGACTAGATTTTATCCTTTAGAATTCAATTACGACTTTGATTTCCCACGTAATTTGAGTTGTTACTGACTTGGGGCTGACTGGGTGGTGTGTGCGAAAGTTAATTTTCCCCCTCCTTGTTTGTCTTCCGTCGATCTGTAGGAGAAGGAAAGTCAATTGAACGGAAGAAAAGCTTCAAAGTTCAAATTTCTAGCTTAGGACTGTATAGCGGGAGTCAGACACGTCTTCTTACCTTACAAACACCATTTGTGTGCTAGTTAGTTGCTAGCCTTTAGCTATCCAGAAAATACAATTATATTTTAAGTAGCTATGCAAACATCTTTCTTATGTATACATATACTATGCACCTACTTTTTTTTTGAATTCACTATCTTTCGATTTTCAATTTTACTCATCACTGACTAGAATTACAGTTACGGTACAGACGACTGAACTGTGTTTATTTTATTTCACACAATATCCACATAAAAGACAGGGAGTTGGTAATGAAAGTCTGCTGAATTGGGAATTTTCTTGAAAAAAATCAACGAGAAACAAAATTAAAACTCAAAATACTCAACGTTTCTGTTGCCACTTTTTGTTAGTATCAGCATAGCGCTGCTTAAGATCCAAAATAGTGCAGTAAATAGCAAAGTGACGCGCTGGCAAGAGTTTTGCATGTTTGAAAACACGTTTAGACTCTTTTGAAAAATTGCAGACATGAGTTTTGACATCATTGCAGAGAGCTCATCTTTCAATCAACCTGTTAACCTATTAGGAACTGCAAAGTAATCAACCATGGAAAAAATGCTTTGAAAAAGTGTTTATTCTACAATTAACTTGTTCAAAAAGGTCCAAACTACTAATTTACACTTTTCAAAAAGGTCAAAACTAGTCATTTACACGTTTTAAAAAGGTCTAAACAAGATATTTTGCGTTTTAAAAGAGTTGTAAAACTGGATATATTACCGTTTCGAAAAGGAAAACAAATGGCAAATCACTGCGCGCTGTATACTATGCGTTAAAGTAGTAACGGATTCGCGTCATTTTGAATATTTTTAGCGGCGACATCTGCTTACTGCAAAAATGTATTTCTTAAACACCTTGATGCAAAACTATGACTGCCTAGCTACTGGGCCCTTTCTAGTGATATTATAGTAGATGGGCTATTAACACCTATATTTCTTGCTTTGCCCCCAAGAGAAAGTAAAAAAGAAAGTAAAAATTGAATGCTATTGGCCTTTGAAGGCATTTCTTAAAACTTTCAATAGTAGCGACATAAAGCTAGATAAAGCCACAAAATGGAAAATTGGAGCATCAAAGCATCATAATTAAATTTAGAGCGTGTATGGGTGTGTGTGTAATGATTAATTAAATAAAAGTAAATTTTTTATCACCATCAACAGCTGGGGAAAGAAGTGGTTGAGACGACTGTCATTTTCCAGGCGTCGCCGTCGTGGACGACCAAGCACAAAGGACACTTGAGGATTCACCTGAGACCACAGTGATTGTGCTTACGTACGGAAATCGTACAGGGAGAAAGGTGTGCTAAGTCTGCTGCTTCTTCGGATTGAATTTCAACTCTTTAATATAATTGCACAATATAATACAATTTTTCCGTCCCCGTCAAATTAAATTATGTACGTAGAAAATTAATTGGGATGGAATTACTTTCTTCACCGCAAACTCTGCTTGTATGTGTTTACTCTTTCTTTTCTACAATTCCTTTCTCTTTTTCCCCTTGTCTTCTCTGTCTCGTCTAATTTACTCTTTACTCACAAGCTAGACAAGTTGACGGTGGTTGTGCAGGGCACGTTCATTTGCACACAGTGTATCTATATAATGACGTATAGCACTGATAGTACGACTGGTATTACTGGCACCTTTTATCCAGATAGGATTAGTGTCACTTCAATAGTCTTCAAATTAAATAAACAATTTTCACACGAAAAAAGTTCAATTTCCTCCCAACTTCACGTACAGATCAATCGCTCAGAAATATCAATGTGTTTTTCCCAAGTCAAGGTTTCCCACTCGCCGTCACTCACACTATTATGTATCAGTATTATGACGATTAAATAATTCAAGAATTTCCAAGATTGAAGAATTTCCCAGTTGATATTGGAAAAGTTGATGTTTGAAAATATTTCACAAGATTATATATAGTATTAGAGTGTATTTTAAACTTGAAGAAAGTAGCTTTCACCTCACAGTCTCCTCTTCCCTGCTTGTAATTTCCTCCTTTTTTTATTTTCTCGGAGTGTGCTTGGACAAGTTTGTCAAAAAAAACTTTTTCGATTTAAAAAACGAAAAAATTCTTTTAAATGTTTTAATATAAATGTAAATTTTTAATTATTTTCTCCGCCAGAAACTAAAAACAACAATGCTGGGGGGTCTTTGAGATAAAATGTGATTAATATATATTTATATATATTAGTTAGCTCTTGACTTTGTATGTGGTATTGTTGATGGGGAGTGGAGTTGTGAGCGTTAGTTTGTTGTTGATGTTGGCTGTTATAATATAGTGTATGTTCTAGGTTTGGGAGCGAGGACTGGGACGGTGTGCTAGCTGGTTGGTCTAACGAGGATTTGAGGAAAGGACTCGAGCCTTCCGAGGAGAAAATTCAACTTCGCCCCCGCACTCGCACACACACACAAACTATACACACACTTTCCCGTCCGTCCGTCCGTCCGTCCGTCTCCTCCACGCTCGCACACACCATACAATCACACACACACTCTCACCAAAAGGACCGAAAGGAAGAGAGAGAGAGAGCGCGAGCGAGAGCTCCTGTGCCAGTGCTTCTAGTTCCTTAGTCTCAGTCAGAATAGACGCTGGAGAATGAACCAAACCGAATTCCAAATTCTCTCCATACTACCACCGCAGCCAGGAACAGCCACAGTAAAGAGTGAAGGAAGGCTCACCCAAGACACACACACAAAAGGAATTCACAGGAATAGAAATAGCAACTTTTTGTCCATGGAGAAAGAAAGAAAAGTCAAGCCCAAGCAAAACCAAGCCAAACCAAACCAAGTCAAACGCTACTCTCTTCTACGTTCAATGCTTTCCTAGGCAAGGCTGCAGTAGTCTGGGAATGGAAATAAACTTGTCTGTACATCTACTTGGGAATATTCTCATGTACCTCTCTACCTGGCTGGTGAAAGTCGCTCTGCCTCACACTCACATTGCATTACCTTAGTTTCTCCTTGAGCTCGGCACACTGTGCAAAATGTGTGCTGTGTGCGGTAGCCACTGACGCGAAGTGTGTACGGTGGGAAGGAAGCTGAACTGACTGGAGAGTACTGTAATGTAGCCAAACGATGTAAAAAAGGACGGGAGTCCATGGAATGATGGAATTGTGCAAAGGGAAAGTCAAGTAAACAAGCCACGGCACAGTTCTTAGGGCAGCCCTCTTCCTAGTCACTCGGTACACCATACCACTGCTTGCTTGGTCGCATCCTTGCTTTCTCCCATCCTTTCAGTCGCAAAAAGGTAAGGAGAGAGTTTCCAAGACTTGAATTGCCCGTGGGTTGCTTGCTGGTTTGGTAGATACTATGCAAGATCCTTAAGATAGATAGATAGACAGGGAGGTAGAAAGAGTAGTCTTATTACATAGGTAGGTGCTGGGACCGAAAATTCAAGTAGAATATTCACTCGTCGCTATCTACTGCTTTCACTAATGTTGCGTTGGTCTTAAAACTGGCAGCTCATGTGAATGCATCCAACCACCTACCTAGAATCGTGTGAGTGTGTTTGTAGCTATATGTTGTATCTTTTGATTTTTTTATTGGGTCCTTACATTATTATGTCTTTCAACTTTCTCTTTCTCTTTCCCCCGCAACCCAGCTTCCCTTTGAGTCTCTCATTGTCAGTTGCTCAAAATTTACGTGGGCCAACCAATGCAATGCAAAAATGCAATCCAATAAAGTGTAGAGTCGTTTGTAGCATTTTTGAAGATGACGTTTATTCAGTGCTGGTTTGCTTTACTTTTACTTTTATTTCCAGAGATAGACGATATAGACGGATACATAGGATTGCCTAATAGCAGGAGGCGTATCATGTCATAAAACTCAGCGCACACACACACACAATCTATGGACTACTCACTCTCTCGACCAACTACAGAGATATTGTCTGTGTAGGCAGTCTCTTTCGGCAGGATGGCTATAGGGAGAAAGTTGTATGTGTAGATGATTTTCATTCACTAAGTTGAATGATATAGAGGTATAAGGGTATCTATAATATCATCAGTCTGTCTGCAAGGATGAAGATGCGATAGGATGGGAAATTTGGAGTATGGGAATGGGCTAGCTCTTTGGGTTTTTTTGGGATGAATTCAGGCTGGCGGCAATATACTGGGAAATCCTTTCTACACGATCATGACAGTCTATGACCGTAGCCACCTCACCCGACCGTTGGTACTCTCTCAAATTTTTTCCCGTCGGTGCAGTGTTTATATGTACTTCATTTATATACCCTCAATACTTGCATCCCTCCGAACATATTATTTTGATCAAGTGTTCAACTCCAAGCAAACTATCCATTCCTATATAAGCTATATGTATGTACTACCAAACTGCCGACCAAAAACTACTGACTTGCAATGTAACTTTGTTTATACTGATAGATACATACGCTCCACAGTCTTTTCTATAAAGAGAAAGCAGTCCACCATTTCAAGATCATATATGTGATCGCTGATGGATACATGTATCTTTGTCTGAATGGAGGCCGAAAGGAAGGAAGGAATCTGCTGTACACTACATAGCGTCCGCCCACGCATTCCAATGCTCTCAAACTTTCAATACACTCCTCCATCTATTTGATGAGAAAGGGAATATCATAAAGAACCAACGAGAATTAACCGGGCATGTCTCTCTAAATGTTTATTCTTGTCCGTCTTGATGTTTTATCTCTTGTCTTACGTTGAGTTATCAATCAATTCTTGTTTTTAGATGATCAAAGACATTTCCTTTTTTTAATTACAGTTCCGTTTAATTCACTCATTGGGAAGATACATTTAGGATTTCTCTAATTTCCAGGTAGTTTCATTAGAAATTTTCTGGTGAAAGTTGTATTCCTTCCACAAAATATAGGGAGACGGGTAGTTATATGATCCTAATTAATCGTTACTGGATGAATGTAGATGCCAACATCATTCCATGTGGGACTCATTCCAATAATGAATAACGCATAGATAATTACTTTAGTATGCACCTACATAGGGATATATGTTTGAAGGAGCCTCGGCGGGCTGCTATCAGTTTATCAGTAAGTAATATAATATGCAGTAAAATGTAATCTGAAGTAACGTAGGTACCTCCGGGGTACGGTAGTCAAGTCTCTCAGTATTTCGATGGGATCATTTTATTAGCAACAAAGTCGGTAGTAAACTTATCGCTATACGGCTCTCATGATGAAATCTTGGATGACGTCACATTCATCTTGTGATCGTGATCTGGTCACACAAAAAGAGAAAACGAGCAAGTCAGTCCCGAGTGGAAGAATAAGCAATGACCATGACCACAGGAGAGTGTTGTAGCGATAAAATCCTTCCTACACGTCATCATCAAACTAACACCAGTAGTGCAGTGCTATGACCACATCTATAGTGTTGTCGGTGAAGAAGCATTCTGAAATGAGTCTGGTCACCTCTTAAAAGCATTCTGACTGAAGTCCAGCGTCCACCTAGCGTCAGTTTAACGCAAGTTCTAACAACCCACTTTCCCCTATTTGCTTAGAAAGGTGCAATTACTACTTTTTACTTGTTATTGGATTAAGTAAAAAGAGTTCACTTTGAAAACAAAGGGAAAGTGGTATTTTTTTACTTTTTCAAAATACTAACATTGGGATTTAGTCTTTCAAAAAGGAGTGAAAGCCAGATTTACACTTTTTCAAAAATACTAAAAATTGGATTTATGCTTTCAAAATGGAGTGAAAGTCTTATTTACACTTTTTCAAAATACTGACAATGGGATTTATGCTTTCAAAATGGAGTGAAAGTCGTATTTATACTTTTTCAAATATACAACCAATGGGCTTTATACTTTCAAAAAGGAGTGAAAGTGGTATTTACTCTTTTCAAAAATACTAACAATGGGATGTATGCCTTCAAAATGGAGTGAAAGTGGTATTTACACTTTTTCAAAAATACCAGTAGTACGATTTATACTTTCAAAAAAGAGTGAAAGTGGTATTAACACTTTTTCAAAAATACCAGCAATGGGATTTATACATTTAAAAAGGAGTGAAAGCAGGATTTAAACTGTTTTAAAAGTATTAATAACGACATTTACAAGTTTTTGAAGTAATCTAATAAAAAGTGTATTATTGAGACTTGGGGCTTGCTTACTGTACAATGTATTGAGCGGGAACTGGACTTTCCCCACAATACTTCTTCCCCGACGCTATATACATGTATGTACGCCCTCCGTGTGTGAATATATCACTCTAATTTACATGGTTATTAGTCAGACTAGCCAGTAGCCAGTTAATCTAACTGGGGATGTCAAGCCCAAAAGAAAAGGAAAGGAAAATGAATCAGTGGAAAGGGCTGAAACGTTGGAATTCGAAGAAAGGCAGGCGGTGGGCGCTGGGAAAAGAAGTACCGCTACCATCTACTATATGGTTTACATTGCATTGGGACATTGCTATATAGCTACACGGCCAATGACGAAATGAAGAAGGGTGAACCAACAGTTCGGTCGGCGTACGGGAAATTGAGGAAAAAGTGAACAACTCAGTTCTTCGACAACAGTTAGACAATGGAATGGATGCGAGGAGAGCGGGAGGCAATGCTAAGTAATGGCGAAAGGAATAATAATAGAACTGGCGCCAGGAATTTTACCCTGAACAAGGAAATCCTACTACATCCATGCTACATACCAAAGCCAACCTAATGTAGACGTAGGACGTTATGCCGTCCAACTATAATTATTATATGTATTACCAAGGAACTACGGACGTGCCTACATAAAGTTCAAAAGGATGGATCTACTGACTGGCTCAATGCAATTGGGATGGCTGATGGTATGATGGGAAGCTTTCGCAACTTTCATCACCACATTGATTTTTTATAAATTCACTTAGTCTTGCGGAAGACAGACACTATAATATAATAGTGATAGTGAAACAAATTATATGGGATTAAATTTAAGGACCCTAAACGTTCGCTTCAGATGACTTGAGTAAGTGAGGTGTATCTACTACCTAGGTGGTAATCTACTCATGATCATGATCAGGGCTTAGTCACGTGTTAGATGAGTGTACGAGCCCCTCTTCAAGCATTAGTCATAGGTGCTATACACATGTACCTATGTATATAGCCTTAGTCAGTCCTATATAGCACATCGGAACATTACACCGAAGAAAGTATCAAGAGAGTCACAAATTGCTAGTTTATAAATTGAATTGCTCTACAGCCTGTCCTGTTTCCTTGTGTCGGTCCCTTACAGGTGGTGAATGACACACAAAGCCGAGCAAATTTTACAGGGTTTCCAGTGAAAAACGAAAAACGAATTGCATTGGAAAGCTATACAAATAAATGTACGTAGGTATGCGAAGGGTCTACTAAACTTGAACGTCATACATTTTAAGTATGCGCAAGATGCCAGGCTACATAAATAATACAGCATTGAGCATTTTAATCAAAATCTATTAGCCACTTCCCCTCCCACCATCTTTGAGCATTAGCTCATCCGCTCATTCTTCCACAAGCATAAATACAACCGCTGCGAATACGTATATAGAAAGTGGTCGGGCGGCGGGAAGGTAAGGACAGAGAAACTTTCCCAATTCATGAAAAGTGAAAAGGGAGTTGAGAAAGAAGAGCATTTTGCCATTTGATTTACATTCTTCTAAATGGAAAACCTTTTGCACTTTGCCTACATGCTTAATACATGCGAATTTGCTAGGTTGTATATAATGGCTTTGTGAGTTGATGGATAACAAAATGAACTCATAAGTATGAAGTGATGGCTTCTACGTTCAGTTCATCTGATGAATGATAGCTGTACGTATACTTAGGGAGCACAGTAGTAGTGAGTGGTGCAGCAGCACAATGAAAAAGTCGAACTATATATGAATACCTATACCTATTACCTATATACTCGTAAGAAAGGCTTTCATTCTTATGGTTTACTGCGTGTGCGTGCGTATATTTACATACGTGCTACATCTACATAATATTTGGCAGTGAAATTTTTGGCCTGCGTCAACTCATATGAAGAAAGGTTCAATCGATCAAGATACAACAATGCACAGGTGGTGGTTGCATTGGTAAATCACTCATCAGTACAGCGAGTAAGCTATTTTTCATGGGTAGTGGCTACTTTCTGCCGACCTCACTGGGACGATTTTTAAACCTTTCTTAAGTGCCTGCACCGTTTTGACGGGTATCCTTGCCTCTAAGTTTCTCCTTAGTGACCTCATCGGTAGTGGTCATTTCTTTTTCGTACCGTATTCTACACCAATCACTTTTCTCCTTCAGTCCCTCTAGTTTAATTTAAACGCTTAAGTGAAGGCAACAAAAAAAACCTAGATTTTTTGTTGTAGAAAGACACACTTTAGGTTTTAAAGTAATTCTAATCCAAATCGGCCTGCTGGTGGCAGTCCTTTTCACCAGAGGTTCCCCCTTACACCTTCTTGGAGAGGTTGCTACCCCTGCCGTAGGCAGGGGTTGGAATCTCTCGTGAGTATACATGCATAATATAGAACGAGCTTCATTCATGAAGAGTAGCTGCCGTGGCAAGGGAATTATCCGTGAGTGCCGAATTGAAAAGGCTTTCACGGACTTTTACTCATACATTCATTCAGTCAGACGCTGATTATACAGCATATATTCTGACAGAAATAGAATTCGGGGAAACTCAAGTGTGCTCTGCAGCTCCCATGCGTTCGACAGCTTCAAGCCCAAACCAAATTTTCCTATACTGACGTCTTTATTTTTTTAAATTCTGGTTGATCTACTAGTAATGAAGCAAAAAAATGTAGCTAAATTGGTGGCCATACCATGATACAAGAAGTAGGTACCTACTACTACCGAACACAAAAATTGCACGGTATAATCACACGACGCTCTCTTCCTCTTCTGATTGCTTGCACATGCACGTAGGTAAGTCGTTCATGGACCGAAATATCAAAAATGTGCATCAATTCTAAATTCTAACAGTTTCCTTTACTATTTTGATTTCTTCAAGAAATATGTTTCCCTGGATTTATGTATTAAATATTCGTTGAAAAATTGACAGAAGGAATAGATTGTGCGGACACAGCAATGAAGCATTGAATAATAGGGTATTTTAAGCACAAAGTAAACAATTAACACCAGCTCTACTGCCACTGCACACTACATATGTCGAATAGAGTCGATCTATAACGGATTTCTTCAAAGGGCATGTTTTCGGAGCCACTTAGGTAATCACCATTACATAAATGCGTAAATTACTTTAGGTACATTATATTTAACTTATCTACAAAATACATGTATAGCTTTCGGGGTAGTACGTAATAACAATTATTATTATTACTTAATAATAATATCAAGTTCCGGGATTTCGGGAGTGTGCTGCAAATGAAAGGTGGGATCTAAATCCAGGGTACTCGAAGCGTCCATCGACGCTAGTTAAAACGTTGGGACTCGGACAGAGTTCTAACTTATCTAATTCTAGTGAGCCTCACAGCTGTATGATTACCGAGTAAAGGTAAACATCGTTATGCATAATAGATGGTAGGTACTCAAATAGAGTCAAATGGATGCCTCAGCAAATTCTGATAAATGGAAAATACTGCGGAAAGGGAAATCAACAAAACCTTCAATCAGGAAATGTGGAAAATGGATACGTAATATTGTCAGTGGCAGTCGGGAACTAAATGAATTGTAAATAATGACTATCATCTAAAAATAAACAAAATATTGCAATAGTATTAATATAACTATGCAGTCCATTACTATAGATAATACACTACAGTCTTATTTTTAGTCCTATTAACTTATTTATTAAATTATTCCGCTCCTCAAATGTTTTCGGAAGCTACCTGTACTCTGTATTTTGTATAACATTCATTTCATTATTATCATTATCACTACTGTATCACTATGAAGGAAAGGATCTCATTTTTGCATGCTATTGTACTGTGTGCTAATATGTACATACCTACATACATGACCTACAAGTATAACCAACACAAAATTTTAGTTTCGATGCAGCCTGATTCACTGTACTAGTACTGCTAAATGACCAAGTTCCTTTTGTACAGTGTAAATCAGTGTAATATTCACAAAATTATAGTCTTAGACAAATTCCTTTACAGATTTCCCCTTCCATGTTCTGAGGAAATACATTGGAGAACTCGTAAAATATTTTTGTGATTCATACCCCGAGTAATAAGTCATCAATCAAAATGATTGACTCTTCCGTCAAAAGAGTCCAGCTCACATTACTCATTCTTTTCCATTGAAACTCCAGGAGGGCGCATTTCCCATCCTCTGTGCCCGACTAAAGGCACGTGGGAGGATTTTGAAGTGGTGCTATTCTTCACTAACTTGCCTACAAATACATAAAAATTCATTATTTCATTATGGTACCTACAAATAAATTAAATTTTACTACTACTGACTGCTCGTCTTATGCGACTGTGACTAACCAACAAAAAGGCCACCATGGGTACATCCTACAAAAAGTTTGCTTTTTAATCCAACTTTAATGTTTTCTACTTCTACAGCATTATCAATTACCTATCATCACAAAATAACGAAGAAAATTAATAATGATCAATAATAATATTATTATTATTACAATCAATAAAACAGCATTAAATAATTATTTTTTTATTAAAACAATGAATAAAAATAATTATGTAATAATAACAAAAAAATAATTATAACTACTTTATTGTTATCCTTGTTTTACTGGGATTATGGAAAAGACTGATGAACCACTGAATGACTGACTGAAGTTGAAGGCTGAACGAAAATTTTCGGGGTTTTGGTCGGTCACCAGTTGACAGTTGATAGTAACTTCGCATCGCATCGTCGAAATATCAAATATCGCATTATAGTAATTTGCATAATAATTTAGTTTTTAATGGCATTTGTGGCGTGTGGGTTAATATGGATCATAAGCGTAGGTGGAATGTCGAGTGATTGAGTGTTTTCGTTCTCGGTCTCGGTATAATTATACAATTTGTTACGTTGTTGTTTAATTGCTAATGAATAAATGAATCGAAGAATTTAAACTTGAAATTGAAAATTGAAACTTTGCGTGAATATAAAAGCCCTGCGGCCGGCTAACTCACACTACTACAAACTACTGACTGACTAATTTGTTCTTAAAAGAAAAACCTAAGTTTTAATGTAAAATGTACATACAACATTTCATTTTGCCAGTCTTCATTCTTTTTGTGCCTCGGATACTGCGATGCAACGGTTCTAACGGTCATCGCGAGCCTGATTACGGTCGTTTAAATGGGAATGAATTGGATCGAAAAGGTTCGGTAGTGTAGCACATTGAACATAAATCAAAATATACTTTTTAATACTAAAACTTTGATTTGTTCTTGTTGTAGTAAATGTCATACTAAAAATGTGAAAGGATTTTGACTATTAACGATCTGCTACTGCTGTACAGCTTCCGTTTGCCTTCCCTGCCGATTCCTTCAGGACAGATCCAACTTTCGCTTCAAGCACATCCACAACAACCGCCCACCTCCCCCGCTCCAAAGAAAAACTGAGTGTCTCGGACCAATGAGACACCGTGGGGTTCTAAACAATTGCATTTCTCAATTATGTATCAAATACTCCGTCATGTCCACCAACTGGACTCAACATGCGAGGCAAATGGTCGTCGACTATGTGGAGTCCCACACACCCGGGTGTCGGATTTCCATGGATGACCCAACAATGGATGAAACCAATATTAGTGTCTGCTACTGTGGGGGTGACGGAGATGACGTCAATGCCGATGATCAAGATCATCACCATCATCATCATCATCATCACCATAGCAGACTGGAGATGGAGATGGAGGAGGATGATCATAATGCTCGGGAAAAAATGATTTCAGCATTGAATTCAAAATTCCAATTCCCCATCCTCAAGCCCTCGAAACTGATTCAAAGTGAAACTCAAACAAAAAATGATGATCCAGTGACTCGAGTCTGTAAAATGAAGGAGTCCAATTGGGAAGTGAGCATAAATTATGGAGAAAAAATCCTAGGATTTGAAATGGTGCTCTCTTTACCCTTCTTTGACTCGTCCGTGACGAGCACTCGATCCTCCGTCACTTTTAAATCTCCCAGTTGTATTTTAAACCGAAAATAATAGTGTTTTATTTTTAGAGCCGAGTAAATTAAATTCGAACTTACCACTTAGGGTAGAAGCGGGCTATTGTGATCGATTTTTATGCAGTCAAAGTTCAAGCACCTCTGGAATTAAATTAAGTAAT
>JAQFZC010000304.1:0-59439 GCA_034695205.1 Dicyrtoma fusca | reverse complement strand
TTAAGACATAAAATAGTCTAAAAATCTCATTTACAAAAAAATGGGCTTTCCGTTTTGCCGAAATATTCAGGCGCTGTTTCAAGATGAGTTGTAGCCTCTCTTCTGCAACGTAGTTTATAAAAGCTCCCTCAACAGCCAATTCAAGTCCAGCTCCAACCATTCGTCCTTTCTCTCAGTGGAAGCCGGCTTGTTTGCTACTCTCAATCACCTCTGCAGAAGTTAACTTTGTTTTTTCCAATTCCAAAGGTAAGTTCATCAACTTTGTATTTAGTTATTTCATAAAATTATACTGATTAGTCCTAGTTAATTAAAATTGTAACTGAATCGAAGTTAGCGTTGAAACTTGGTCATTTAAGCTATTTATTTTGAACCGACCGATGGGCATTTCCATCGCTATACGTGCACGTACCGCCTTCTTGTATTCCTGCGGTACATCGCATCGTGGTTATAGATTCAACATCCAATATGCAGGAGAATAAAGGGTTCATCGTCCAGCATTTATAATTCGAAGAATTGATTTTGTTCCATTTGTATTCTTAGCATTGTGTAGTTTGCAGCACAGAAAAGAATGAGGAAGTGTTTTAAAATTACAAATTTTGGAGCTAATAGTTTCGGGGGGAAAAAAGTAAATATTTTGCAAGGCGGGCAGGACACGTAGGCTACCTGCCAACTATTTTTAGCGAAAGAACTGCATGTACAATAATTTCGAAATCATGAAATGCAATCCATATGCGAAATTTAATTGTTGTTCGTCATTCGTTGTATGTCATGTGTATATAATTATGATATAGTAGTTTTGGTTATTTAATGTTAGAGAAACAATGGCAGTGTAGCAGGCACAATTGACGTAACGATGAACGATAGCATTAACATCCTTACTTCTGCCACGTAGTGTCGTAAATTATCCTCTTGTTATGCATATTTCAATACTAGGTTCTGCTGGCGACGGGACAAGTCAACAGTACACAATACAAGGGCGCAAGTGCTTTAAAAAATAAAATAAATATGAATAGGATCCGCTAAACAGGTTTCAGCATAATAAATAGGTCTGTTGTAAATTATTACCTGTGAAAAGAATTTTTTTCCAGCTATCGATTATTAGTAGGTAATTAAAGTGTCTGTGCTGTAAATGTAGAATGTTATATATGCATGGAGTATGCTACAATTTTTAGTTTAGCGCTTTTAGCATCGGCGTTCTTTAGTAAACTCTAAAATTAACAATCCGAATTTTTTGCACTTAGTTAGGGCACGTGATTGTAACAATAATGGGAGAAGAACAAAAAACTCTTTATTTGCTATGCAATACCATCATCATGCCAGGCCACATCTTTTCACCTTGTTTCCCTAATTGTCAACGCGGTGACGCTTCGTCATCGCCGTCGTGAGCTAAGAACTGCTCAAGAAATTGGGCCCTAATCGATTCTCTTCGGTTGAAGTGCCTAATAGTAATAGTCACTAGTAGTGGACCATATAGTCACATATTTACCGCGCCAAGTAATTACGAGCATTGCTCAATTGGATGTAGCTCACAGGCATTGGATTGAAAGTACCTACCTACACACGCTTTCGTAACTAACTTCAATACCCCCAAAACCTTGGCATTCGTTTCTAAAATTAAACAGCTGCAATTACTCCTTCTTCCCTGTTCAGTCTCGTGTTTAACTAAGTATCAATGTGACTTTTTCTAGTAACCTTCACCCATTTTTACAAGCTGCCAACCAGGGAAATCTGCAATTATTGCATTGTTCACTCGTATTCTTCTCGGAGGATTCATCTTGGAGTAGTTGGCAGACACAGTCTTGCACTCACATTGCGGTGAAACAGTCGGGTTCCTTCACACTATCAAGTTTATCTTAATTTATATCTCATCTTATCAAAATGAGCGGAGACGCAGGAGCTGGAGAAGGGGTAAGTGATAGATAATAATACATATAATTAATTTTGATAACTTAATTTACCCATAAAATTAAAAGAAAGTTAAAATTATGTGAAATATTTATTTATTACCCTAATAATCGTGATCCGGTAAGATATCGTTCCGGTTCTTTTCGTTTCAAGGCTTACGTATACCTTTTTGCAAAAAGATTTGTGGTAGCAAAAAATTTGCGTAAATATTATCGACATAAGAAGGATTTAGTTTAGGTTGTAAGTTGAAGCAATTGAATAAATTTTTGACTTTAACCGTTGTCATGAAAACAGTTAATTATTCGGCCATATAGTAGAAGTAGAAAGTAGATTCTGGTTGAATAAAACTTTACAGAAATTACCTTAGTGACAGCAATGATAGCAATTTTTTGAATCAAAGTTTGTAATTTTTATAAATAATAGTATGATTTTAATTCCTTTTTTAAAGCTATTACAGCCATATTTATCACACCTTTGCCTATTTTTGTTTTTCTCATTCATACTAATAAATGCAATGCAATGTTATAATTCTTGATCATTCTTATGGTTTTGATTTATGGTAAATGAATTATATTTGGTCCATACTATTTTTATTATTACATTACAAATGAGTTAGCGCGATTCGTTTATTGTTTTAAAGTAATTTGACTTTTCAGTAGTAAAAGGCTCCATTTATATAATGAAATAGAAATATTTCGAGCGAAAGAGGCATTAACATGTTTTAATACAAAACACAAGCTTTACCAGTTATGTTATGAGTATGGCGCCCTTTTGTTGGTGCACAGGGAAAAAGAAGAATCAGAATCAGAATTGTGAGGATCAGGAAGCTGAGGTGTGTAGAAAGTGTAGTGTATTTTATAGAATCCAGTCATATATAGTAATAGCACGTTGAGCATTTAATACATGTGAATATGTACCAGTGGAATAAAAATAGATGTTTTTTAATCTCTTAATCAGGATTTGGCCACTTTGAGGACCTCGAAATTGCCCATCGTTTGGGTATTAGGGGGCCCAGGTTCCGGTAAAGGAACACAATGCGAAAAGTTGGTGAAAAGATACGGATTCGTCCATCTTTCATCTGGCGATCTTCTTCGTGAAGAGGTTGCTTCCGGTTCAGACAAGGGTAAAGAACTTAATGAAATGATGCAGAAAGGTATTTTGGTACCCCGAGCTGCCGTTTTAGACCTCTTGAAAACTGCAATCCTCAGGAATTTACCTTCTGCTAAAGGCTACCTGATTGACGGGTACCCACGCGAGATTGAGCAGGGCGAGGATTTCGAGGCTGCTGTAAGTTTTCCAATAGTTCTGTGTTGTATCGGTTGTGTAACATGTATGTACTAACATTTGTTGTTTTGGAATGTTCATCTGTTAATTCTAACGCGTTTGTTTTTGGTTTCTTTGAATAGATTGCACCATGCTCATTGGTTCTGTACTTTGAAGTTGCCGACGAAGTAATGATCCAACGATTGCTTGAAAGGGCAAAGTCATCTGGACGAGTTGATGACAATGAAGAAACCATCAAAAAGCGTCTTGAAACCTTCCATTCAGTTTCTAAGCCTGTAATGCAGCGTTATGCCAGTAAAGTAGCTACCATTGAAGCCAGTGGTACCGCTGACCAGATCTTCGAAGTCTGCAAACCTCTTGTTGACAAAGTTTTAGTGGACGCTGGCATTCCTGTTCCTTCATAAATGCTAACACTTTCAAATCTGTTCACAAATTGATTGAATCAGTTCGTAGCGTTTCCCTCCTAAAAATTCGGCTATTGGTCAAAATTAAGGTTATAAATATAAGCTTGTGATTGACTGTAGAGTTTACTTGATTACTTGATTTGATGGCTCTATGCATTTATGAAGTATGCGTAGCGAATAAATTCGTATTATTATCCACAACAATTTGACTGTCTACCTGATTCGTTAAGTTCAAAGTACTTACAAATAATGACTTTCTGTTGACTAACTATAAGTTTCTCACTGTTAAGGACACTCAGCTGTTTACTCCGTAGTTTGACTTTTAGCTCTGTTGTTCTCGTTTTAGACTTTGTTGAAAACTAATGCTCCGTTATAATTATTTATTGATGTGTCAAGGTGTAATCTTCTGTGAAGATTTTGAAGTGTGAAGTCGTGTCTGCAACAGCAGAGTAGCGCAGATGTCAGTATTTAGTATTTCCTGCTCAATTTGACCTTTGTAAATCACACAAATGACACGATCCTTGGAATTGCTATTTAATCATTCGCTGGTTACATGTTTAATTGTAGATGTTATAATGCGAATCCATGTTTAGCAATAAATTATTCCGGTTGGATGCGAGGACATTATTTAGTGTTGTGACTGTGTGCGGTCGATTACTTAATCTTTTCATGCCTTTGCTTTGCTTACATATATATGCATATAGGTATGTGTCCCCGCTTCTGTTCCACCAGTAGCAATCAGTATTATTAGCATCAGAGCTGTTTAATATTCTTATTTATAATAAATAAGAATTTGATCTGGAAGCTCGTACTGTACTATTTGCAGTTCCGTTCTTAGTTCTTACCTTATGCTTGTGGATAATGAATCACCTAAATCCAACTCGATGCCAGTAGTTTGTATTACTCTAATAGTATTTTTGATGCATACTGTGTGTTAAATGTCCTCCTAGAAGTTTTGCGATGTTAAGTAACAACTTAGAGATCCCTGGATGCAATAAGGGCTGTACATTGTATTTACATAGCTTTCATGTAGAGCCATTGTAAATATGGTTGGAATTGGACAGCATTTTTACATTAAAATAAACTACTTCGGAGACAGTAACAGTCAAGCTTATAGATAGACTGTGTTGAAAAACATAAGTGAGTAACGTAAAGAACGTGCATTAAAGATTTATTGATCTCCTGTTACGGTACATTCAATACCTACATACTGTAATTCGGAATACATAAATACCATTTCCTATCTATTTGTTCAACTCGGCAGCCCGAAAAATTAAATTGTAGGTAGCGGAATTAAAATAGACCGAACGGAAAAAGGGTTTCGCAGGGAGGAATCTGTCGCTAACTGGGTAAAAGTAATCCTTACTGAGGAGATAAGTTGAAATTATTGTTAGAATTACATTGGACGGCTTTGGGCATCCCTCCTCCGTAGCCTGGAGTATCCACTTAATCTTTGTTGGTCATTTTTCCCATGGCGAGTGATTTTTATACCACTTGGGGCATATTTAATTCAAGATGTGCATGTATTATAAACCTAAAAATAATATGCCTTCTATAAAACTATTGAACGTACGAATTGAATTCGTATTAGTTGTTCCATTGTTTTTGCAATATTATAGTAAAAAATAAAATGCACTGACTAGTGTGGGTTATTCCAGTTAATCCCAACACTCCCAACCCCAACAAAGTTGCCGACTGCTGAGACACTACAGTGACAAAATATTGTAATAAGGTCTTCCCAAATAAGCAAAACTTCATCAAATAGAAACGAGGTGTGAAAGTAGCAGTGTTGCTTAAGTATGCTGCACTGAATAATAGTTTCTATCTTCTAGTATTTGCAGTTACACCTAACGATAAAGCTCTATAGTCCAATGAATGCACACGTAAAGTGCTGGTAAACCTACTTTTAATCTAGTTTAACAAACACCGACGGATATCTACGTAGCATACAGCAATACGTCACTAATTTATTGCACATTTATTTATATTGACATAATGTTTCGCAAAGTACTATCTCTGTCGCTGCACTCCACTAGCATGTGCATGATATCGGCCCAACCAACGAACGTTGACCACCCTGAAAGCATTGGATGTGTGGGTGGATGGAAAGTATTTACCACAAGATTGAAGACCATCAGTTCACTTTCGCCTGCGTGCTGCTGTGTGTAATGGAAATAATGGCTAGTCAAGTGACATAAATTATGACCGGCATCGGTAGACTATTGGCCCCTTAAAGTTATGGTCACATAGCATAGGGACCACCATTAACAAACTAACGCTTAAGTGACATTTACCTAGTTACGCTCATTTACTCAAATGCATTTAAAGATAAGTAAGTGCCTATACCTACTATAGAAATTCTGGAAGGACTAGGACATAAACTTCTTCAAGTCTTCAAAGATCTGCACGCTGTTATTGTTAACGTAAGTGTAAATAGGTAGGTGCCTTCAACTTCACCGTGGGTGGTCCGTATCATTACGTGATTTCCCATTGCCATACTGATACCCAGTTATTTTCTATTCAAATCTCAAATCCAGATTCCAGCAATGCAAGCCCAATCATTTATTAAGTGAATCATGAAGATTTATATTTATTTTTGCATAATTTATTCAATAGTCAGAATAATGTGACATGACATGTGTGTAGAGATAGCTCTTTGTACAGGGATCAGCAGAAAGATGGGACTGTTTGTTTTCCTTGTAAGATTTTTAGGTTGGGGACGAAGAGAGAGCGGAGAGAAGTTGTCGAGATGGCATGTGCATCTCGTTTCACTTGCGGACGTTGGTTTTGGTTTGGTTTTGCCTTTGCTCTTTGGTTTGGAGACCCAAAGCAGGTTAGAATGATGGCGGAGTGTCAAATTCTCCTATGCAAGTCTCTCTCCTCTACACAGTCCCTGCCGTGCACATAAAGGATAAAAAAGGCTAACATATCCTACAGATCTCTTCTCCTCTAAACTCTCCATACTTTGACTTGGAAATACATACATAACATTTCCCACTTTCCCAGTCCAACTCCAACTACTGCCTCTGCTCTGCCTTTGCCTTTGCCATTGCCATCCAAAATCCAATCCCAAAGAATGGCAGTTTTTTTTATCTCCTTTAGCTGCTACTAGTGCTGGGGCTAGTAGTGTTGAGTGCACATCGTTTAGTAGTGAGTAGTAGGACGTATAATAGAGCATCTGTGTACCTCTCTCTCTCTCGCATGAGTTGTATAATACACAATTCGCATCTATAATATTATTTTCTTTGAGACTTTGAGAGCTCCTATACGGACGGACACGGACTCCACAGTCACAGATCTACACAACAGAACAGAACCGACGGGGTACGGTACTCTGGGCTCTCTGGCCGTCTTTTTTTGGGATAATACTCTTAATGTCTTTGAGAGTATAGGTAGTACTTCCATCGGCTTCAAGTCAAAAAAAAAATATATATATATATATTTATTTATTGGGATTTGTATTTGGTTGGACGGACGGACGACGGAAGTCCAGCTCCAGGAAAAAAAACTTTCTTCCAATTATTACACTTTTGGCTTCCGAATTATCCGAGTCCGAATTTCCGAATTATTCGAATTCAATAGCAAAGATTGCACTGCTGCTTTCTTCCGAGTTTGGAGTTGTGTGATTTAAACATAGTTTGACGTCCAACGTCCGGGGAAGGTAGAAAGGTGGTGGTACACGGGTAGGTCGGGTTCGGGATTAATCTTTGTTAATTAACAACGATTCTGCTCATCGCATCGATCTTTCCAAAGGATTTTGCCATTTGTACCTTTGGCCTTTCGCCTTTCACCCGTCAGTTCTTCCTAGAATCCCAGATCATCTCCAAACGAAAAAGAGTGTACTCTACGATTAATAAATTTTTAAATAATTTGTTTTTGTAATCTTTCGGCTGTGTGTGTGGGCATCTAATAATTATGTCTACGACTATCTAGTGTATACTCATCAGTCAGTCTTAGTCATTACATTACTCATTATACCTACTCGGAGGGGAATTGTTTTGCTTCATAACTTTTGACTTTTTGTGTAAGTAGACATGCAACCTTCAAGAAGCAAGATTTGAAATTCTTGTGTGTAGTAGTTCTTATACATATTGTGGAGAACTTGAGCAATCAGCGTTTCCACAACATTCAACCAGCAGGACATAAACAGGACATGCCAGGACGAGGAGACGAATACAAAATACATACTTAAGAGACAGAACACACAAGATTCATTCAGAGACTTGTTATTTTTTTTGTCATCTGTGTTTTCGTTTGTTGTTGGGAGTTGGAAGTTTTGGGAGCTCATCCTTTGGTGTGTGTCTATCTATTCTGTAAGTGCTCGTGAGTGGATGTCATACGCGATGGTTTTGTGAAGTTATTGTCAATTTATTGATTTGACATTTGATTGCGGAGTTACTTACAAAGTTTGGTCAGTTGGAGACGAGTGACGGACGAGATCTGGAATCTGGAGGATATTTACCTTTTGAATCTACTTACTAGTACGTTGTAAACATTCTTAAACCATACATGGTCAACTTTTATTTGAAATCATTACATATGACATTTTCTGGACGAATTATGAAAACCGGATATTTACCAATTACAATTCAATGCGCAATCCTGACAAGATGTCTGCAGATAGTTGTTTGTTTCTAAATTAGGTCTCATTTTATATTTCAAAGTTGCGTTGGATTTGTTTAGCATTTTTTATGCAAGGGAATACAATCGTCAATTGTTGTTAGTTTTGGTTTTTGGTATTCACAAATGATACAAATATGGGACTGGCAATTATTGTTTAAGTTTAGAGGTATTATTGTTTGGCTCATTCATCATATATATATGTACGGGATTTAGATGCTGTCCATGGTTTAGTTGGACTCAAAAGCTGAACTTCAAAAGTGTTTGAATAATTTGGGCAAAATTCATTGTGCATAGAGCTTTGGAGGTGATTATGTCCGATTACTTAAATAGTGGTACAGTAATAATAATAATCATGTTTCGTCACGTCATTACAAAAGGATTCACGCTGACGGTTACGATAAACCACAAGCATGAAACAAGGATTTACTTATTGACTTTATTTTAAGACTCATGCATAACACACCACTTAACAAGATTCTGTGATTTGAAGCTATAAGCTGGGGTTATCTCTAACTAGTAAGCATAAATTGTATGTTACTTACATACTTATAAAAATGCAATCTAAAATAAACATAGAAACAGGGTTTCAATTCAATGTAGCTAACTTTAGTTAGTTAGCAACATAAACTTCTATAGTGAGAGTTACACATTATTATTATAGATCATTTTCATTGGATGCGGCGTCAAAAAAAATACCTGCATTTCTAAATCTTTCATTGATTTAATCAACTTTAACTTTTGCTGTAATGTTTGCCATTTTACTGATTTCCACTTATCGTAAGTCACAGTTATTTTACTTCCGCATGTCATACCAAGACATATGTAAAATTTCGTTTATGACTTAACTGTCCTGTCAGACAGGCGTTGGACGGCTGACTTATTGTTAGACAGTATTTTATTACCATTCGGATGGTATTTCAGTTTCAAAGGAATATGTAATATAGTAGGTAGAGATGCAGTGGTTGTAGATTATATTGTTTTGTACATATAGCCAGTTCTCATTAGGGTAGTGAGGAGTGAGGATGAAGTGCGGCATTTTAAAGGTCATACAAGACTGAATTCCTATCACCTATGACCGACTACGGTTTTAGACTGATACGCATACAATCCTCCAGCAATTGTCTCAAGTTTATGTGTTCCACATCCGGGAGCAATTACAAAACGAAACTGGATTTGTATGTGTGTGTGTGTGTGCATTTGGGTTTTGTTTCTAGGAATCCATTCCCTTAGCGTAGGAGGTGATAGCCTCAATGTTCGAGTATTAAAGTACTCTGTGAAAAGAAAGTTTTGCATTGTACATTACATTAGTGACCGACCGACAGTTTAATCTACCGCAACTTCATATCAGTTAGACTGTATGCGATTGCATGCATAAGCAGTCTAAACATTTTTCAATTTCAAACCTTCACATGGGAAATGGGTGGTCTTAAAATAATTTCAGTTTTTTTTTTATTTATTTGTGGGTTTGGTCTGACGGAAAGAAAGAAAAAAAAAGATAACGTTCACTTGGTTGGCGGACTATCAACTATCTTCATTTTATGATATTTACGCGGTTTAGTTTTTAGTCGTCGTTCCCATGCAAGCGGTTCTAGCAGTCAGTTCTCACGTTATGTTCCAAATAAATTCCTTGACATTCTACAGCTTTAATTTCTAGTCAAGTTTTTGATAAAGTAAGTTAGTGCGTGTAGAGTCATAATGTCAAGTCGAAAAGTAATCAAGTCAAAATATATAATTATTCTTGGTTTGACATTATAATCATGTCACGATTCACTGGACGGCTCTACCAAGATCATAATGAGAATTATGTGCTTCGGTTCTGTGCTTTATTTCCATATAAATGTCTTCAGCGAGCTAGGCTTTACTCGTTGTTTTCGGAAGCATTCTAAGAACTAAGAGGTACCTATACATATATAAAGTACCTGCAGGTGTATTTGGACGGAAATATAGATACATATATTTGTATGCCTACCTAAAGTTTGTGTAATTACAAAAGAAAAAATCAACACATCTCATGAGCAGGTATTCATGAATTCAGTATTTTGATTTCAATCTAATTTTTACTGATAAACTGAATAGAATTATATCCTTATCTTTAATTCTGTAATTACCAGCAACACGAGCTTTATGGCTACGTATACAGATGTAAAAGTAAATAAGCTCATATTCAAAATGGTAGTGTGTACGTAGTTGTCACATTCGTTTAGAATTCTTGTTTCAATCTGGATACAAACTAAAGGTCATTAATCCCTGCAGATATCGTTTCATTATAAATTATAAAGAAGTACAGATAGAAAATTGCAAGCAGTTCAAATAAATCTTTGAGTCCCTACTCAGGAATTAGAAATTGGTGGACATAATCGTACAGGTAGGTAGTATAGTGAGGTTGTTAGTGAGTGTATTTACTGAGTCTGAATTGGATGGTGATTGTCGAGCTTAATGTGTAAAAACCCGAAAAACAGTTAAAACAGTGTACACATGCATATAGGAGTACATACCTACGTAAGTAAATGCTTCTGTACAATTTTGTAAACATCTTATCGGACGATTCAATCTATAGCTATATAGTTCTGCTAATATTAATTCAGTGCATATCTTCTATCTTCGTGCTGCTAGTGACTATACTTTACTGGCGTTGACATCGTATCCTTTCTGTCTTATTGGTAATTACTTTTTAATGCGTACTCATTAGTAGTGCTACATTTTCTTGAGCAAAGTATAATGTTTGCAAGTTTTGTAGCCGTGTTTTCAACTGTAGCTTCCCCTTTGTCGGTTTTTGCAACCTTTCGTGAAGAAAACTACACAGTAGTAACACGTTTACTTTACACTATTATTAGAGATTTGTAGTCTAATGTCTAATGGACTTTCCTACATTGAAAAACATCGATTGAATTTTCCGTCCGTTTCTGTTGAGTGCAGTGCAGTAGTGTGGAATCTTTTTGTCTGTCTGTATTGTGCTGTGGAGTGAATGGACATCCTTGGCTACAGAAAAAATGTGTGAAATTTTTAGTGGATTTTTTATAATCTTAATCGCAGGATTCTGTAACAGAACAGATACAGTGTAGCATAACAACATACCTGTAGCAACAAACTGAAACTATCATTAAACAATAGCCATCTCAGACTCAGATCCAGATTGTAGCGTTGCGTTGTAGTGAGATTGACTCAGTTTACATTTTAAAATGTTAAACCAGCGCGTTCATTAGATTTGCATTTTAATTTTGCGTACAGTCATTACTCGTAGTTGAGCCGCATTTCCCGTTTTTTATAATTATTATTATTGCACACTTTGGAGATCAGGATTTACCTTGGTAAGTAACCTAAATGAAGGGAGCACACAGAGATTTACATATGTGTATTTAAAAGTAGGTGCATTAAAAAAATTGCCTGTATCTGTAATGACCTTTTACATACATACTTACTTGCACCACTTGTTTTGCTTGTCTCAAAATGCCAATTGCAGTTGCACTAGAAACTGTGTATATTTGTAGTGACTTGCCCTTATCATTATCTTTATCATATAATTTTCGTTTCTTACGTTTAGTACGCACAGTTTAAAGGTTAGGTTGCCATACTTTAAGGGGGTGTAATTCTTATTATATGTACTGTAGTGCCTCGCCGAAACCTAATTGGGAACAAGAACGTCGTTAAGAAAATAATATGTAATCACTATAGTTAACCACAATGGTGGTGGTTGTTTTTCTACAAAGTTGCAAAGCCACGTTTTAGAAACGCTGAAAGGAAGGAGTGCACTGTGAGGACTGAGTGCAAAATGGATGTGGTAGTCGTATTTGGATATTTTGCTTTTGTTGGTCTGATTTCAAATGAAACCTATAAATGACCGATGCGATGTCGAGGAGGAATTGCAATTGCACTTACATAGCATGTATGCATGTAGTCATCAGTCTTAAACAAGTGTTATTACATATGATGTTGATGCATATTAGAGTTGAAACTGTATTTGATTTAATGTGGTTTTGTTAGTATGTTAATTTGTTGTGTCTGTGGCTCAAACTCCAATGATTTGCTTTGACGAGAAATTGCATTCATACTTATGTATTACTTCGTTAAGGTATTCCTTATTGATAGGTTGCCCGTTTTATTAGTTTATTTGCATACAAGCTGCATGCTTGCTCATCCTTTTGTAGTGGTAGCAATGATTCGGCTGGAAGAATTGTATTTAAAACTGATTTTCCGAGAATATTACGCCTTTAGGCCATTCTGCAACAGAATGAATCAGCGAATGATAGTGTGCCTAGTAACTGGGAATTCGTCACATTTCATGCTGCAAATATGCTGTTCAATAAACTTTAGCATTTTTCTGGTTTTAGTCGTACTATTACGAGCAGCCGATAGCCTACTATCAAGTGTCTATTACACTACGGGTTTCGTATTTATTTCGATATACCTAAGTACCTATATACACATGATATTATGTTACATTAGTACATTAGTAGAGGTAACTATTTTTACGTGCACACGATCATTTATACGCCGACACGTCCTACTATTTGATACATACTGCCGGAAATAATAATAATAGAGCCCACTGCATAAGTACATAGTGTATTTTGCTAGAATAATAGATGTTGCATTTAATGGTTTTATTTCGACTTTATTTTCTGCACGAATGAACCTTAAGATTTCCGACTAGGTACGAAAACCAACGCAGTGTTACTCTACACGTGTTGATGATCAAGTTCCCAGTTCATTGATCAAATAAAAGCGCATTTAGGCTCATTTGGATAGACTTCCGAAAATGAAAAATAATGAAATTTATAATGCTACATTTGGATTGTACCAGAAAAATAGCTGTATTTGCTTGACGTTTTGATTTTGTGTATCAACAGATCGCGGATAATTTGACTCTCCAGCCACAGCCACAATTACTTCCTTTTTTGCCATGCAATCGTTAGACTGGGAATGAAAGTTCAAAGCAAAATAAATGGGTGGGCAGCAGACAAAAGAAAGAGGGCCCACCAGCCGGGCTTCACGGCGTCCCAATTACCTTGGTACCAACGTTTTTGCGGAGCACCACGGTAATTTTTTAAATTAATTCTCGTTGGTAGATATTTCCAAGAGCTATAAGTAAACATTTAAATTAACGTCCTGTTTCTCCACCCTTTAAAGCTCTGGGAGCAACAAAGCATGCCATTTATGCATGTAAAGTCAGCAACTTGCTATGCATTATGCATACAATTCATTATTCAGTGTTAAAATCAAAGCGATCGCAGTAGTACTACTACCTATATATGTACCTGAACAAAAATTACCCTTCGTTATCCGTATCTATGCTCTATGCTCTACTTTAACGCTTCTGACCTACTTTGTCTTTGTTGATTTTATGGAAATGTAGAAGCACTTTTAGCTGGGAGACCTTTGCCAGATCCCCCAGAATGGCTGGAAGCGTTTCCTAAATGGACTTCCAAAGACAATCTTCTTGCCGATGGAGATGATCTCTTTGTAGCTCTCTACGATTTCCAGGTGAGTTTAACTTAGAATCTTAACTTACCCTAACAGGGATATTACAGCTGTAAATGGGGCTATACATTATGAATAGCTGTTTTGAAATTGTCAGTGAACTAGAAAATGAGAAAGACATACATTACTTATAGACATAGTATACTACATTCATCTGTACTGTAACAGTATCTTTAACTGAAAAATTTCGTTGCGAGGAACAGAAAAGATGTTTGAATTTTATAACCCTTTCACGGTATTTATTTATTTTCTTTTTCTTTTCAGGGTTCCGGGGAAAATCAGTTGTCGTTGCAGAAAGGAGAGCGTGTTCGAGTTCTTAGTTATAATAGTAATGGGGAATGGTGTGAGGCTAGATCGGTATCCGGGCGGATTGGCTGGGTTCCGTCTAATTACGTTTCACCAATCAATTCCCTAGAGAAACATTCATGGTACGTACTTGGCATAATACAACGCCGTCTCTTCAGAAATAGTTGAGGGCGGTTAAGTACATATTACTTGAAGTGCATTGTGTTTGGTGGTATACCAACTGACATTTTGGAAAAGTTGTAATGCAAAGGATTACATGTCAGCTTATTATGCTAAATTCTAACACATGACAGGTACCATGGACGAATTTCAAGAAATGCGGCCGAGTATTTACTTAGTTCTGGCATCAATGGATCGTTCCTGGTTCGAGAGTCTGAATCAAGTCCAGGACAACGCTCAATCTCACTCCGGCATGAGGGTCGTGTTTATCACTACCGAATCAGCCAGGATAATGAAGCCAAAGTATACGTCACTGCTGAATCTAGGTAATATTATATTTATCTGCATTTTTTATTTTTACCTACCTATATTCCTCTTGTTTTTAGTTCGTATGTATATGTGCAATGTGTCAACACCTTGAAAAATTTGGTGAATAACATTTTTATGTCAGTGTAAAAATATCTTTGTTGACATAATGTACTGTAAATCGTATGAGCTTATTATGGATGCAAAAAACCCAGCTTTGTGCCATACTGACTTTTATTACATTTGAAAAATGTGTGCTAAACTTGTCTGTAATTTTGTAGATTTTCAAGCCTAGCTGAGTTGGTTCATCACCATTCCATGCATGCAGATGGTCTCATTACACAACTGCTATATCCAGCACCAAAAAGTCATAAACCGACTCTTTTTGCCATTTCTCCGGGTAAGTCTAGATTGTTTACGAGCGGATTCATAAGTGCACATAGGTTTATCATTCATCCTGCGTACCTCGTTTGTTTTGGCAATTTGCCGATTTGTAATTCAGCGAATGGAATTTTTCCCCTTCGTTATACGAGAACCTTTCGCACGTATCTATATCAATAGGAGACTGACTAGATTGCACGGTTCCGATTTTAGTAGACTTGTGTTGTTCATGAGAGAGGAGCTAGACTAATTAGATTACATTCATATTGCCTTTGTAGAACCGGATGAATGGGAAATTGATCGCCGTGATATTACTATGCGCCACAAGCTGGGTGGAGGACAGTATGGAGATGTCTATGAAGCATTTTGGAAGAAGCGAGATGGAACCGGGATGACGGTTGCCGTGAAAACTCTTAAGGTATGCCATGCGATGTGATCTCTTTTTGTATTATTTTTAAAATGCTCCTTCCTTTCTTTTTGTCCACGAATACCTCCCTATCTGAATAGTAATAGTGCCCCTTCAGACCTCTCTTTTTATTTGAGTGCACTACAATAGACTGAAATGCCATTGACTATAATTGCGTACATAGCTGCGTTTTTCAAGTGGGAGTGAAGAGATTTATTTGGCTGATTAAATAATTTAATTGTTTTGAGATGCTCGTGCATAGTGTACCGTCAGGCAGGATGCCATGAATGTAATTTTCATTTTCTGCTCAAAAGGACGGAAACAATTTAAACAAAGCTACAAAATATTGTAAAACATTAAACCTCTAGTCGTCCAGTTTAGTGAGTGTATACATACGATTTGAGATGACAAGTGGGAGTTACTTAACAGTGTTTAATGAGAAAGAATCCTGGTAATGAATGGTAATTGTAAAATGAATTCATGGTTCGATGATTGCAGGAAGATACAATGGCTTTAAAAGATTTCTTGGAAGAAGCAGCTATTATGAAGACGATGACTCATCCAAATTTAGTAAGACTTATTGGTGTTTGCACCCGAGAGCCACCGTACTACATTATCACGGAGTTTATGGAAAATGGCAACTTGTTGGACTTTTTACGTACTTGTGACAAAACGACTGTCAACGAGCTAGTTCTTTTACATTTCGCTACACAAATTGCATCTGCCATGTCTTACTTAGAGTCAAGGTAAGATTCTACAAAAAAAAATAGAGAAATGACGGTAAAAACTCCTGCACGTCTTATTGAATTAGAATCGTTCAAAAACATTTGCAAACAGCGGGATGCATCCATCAGTTTAATAGTATTATTATTTTGTTGGCGGATGCTGCAAATAAATAACAAACTTTGCCCTTTTAAGCTTGTAACAAAAGTTTTAACTCATTCAAGGAGACGTGTCTTGTATAGCTAATCGCCAGTGCAATGCAGTGTAATTTATCATGCTTTTGTATACCATTCACTACTTGCAGCTTGTTAGACAACTACCAAATAGTATGTCAGTGTAAATTTAGTGCAGGTATTATAGTCTGATGCCACAATGTTTTTTAACTTTTATGTAGAAATTTTATCCATCGGGATTTAGCAGCAAGAAATTGTTTGGTTGGAGAGAACTACGTGGTGAAAGTAGCAGATTTTGGTTTGGCCCGTCTAATGCGAGACGACACTTACACTGCTCATGCAGGAGCTAAATTTCCAATTAAGTGGACTGCTCCGGAAGGACTGGCATACAATAAGTTTTCAACAAAGGTATTCAATAATTTAAATGCCATTTCACAAAATTATTCTCTGTCACATAATTGCCTCGAGAATTGGTTTAAATACCGTTTCCACTGTTAATGCGTAAGCGGAAAAACTATAATACCCACGTATAATATGTATATGCTACTTAGCAATTTGCTGCTTATGCGTGCTACTGTACTCTAGTTTATTCTTCTACTTCGTAATGCCGTGAGTAATGGTATAACGGATCAACGGAATTAGTTGGGTTTGACTTCCGCCGTAATATGACAGGAAATTAATTTTATTTTTGATTTCTAGAGCGACGTATGGGCTTACGGAATACTTTTGTGGGAGATTGCTACATATGGTATGTCTCCTTACCCTGGTGTTGATCTTACGGACGTATACCATATGCTCGAGAAAGGGCACAGGTATGTGCAAAGATTTGTTCAACTGTTTTTCATCCTGTTGCAAAATAGCTACCAAATTACACGCTGGAATATACTAAAGATTTGTTTACATTCCGAAAGCAATGGTGCTAACAAATTGTATCTGTTCAAACCATGAAAATGTATAAAAATTGTAAGAGCAAAGTTCAGCATTGTTTCTGTAACATGCCCAACGTTGGTTATGTGGAATTTCAAATTGCTTTGTCGATCCTTGAGTAAATATGCTTCTGTAGTATAGAGGCCCCACTGGCATGGCAATTCATGAATTCCCACAGGAGAGCGAAGGGATTATAAATTTTGAAAACGTAGTGGATACAAATGGTAACACCGTGCTACGATTTAAACATTTAGTTTGATTGTTCCTTAGGGTATTGTTGAATTGCAATGGAATGAGATTTTTTGTATCTTTTTAAATTTAATTGGCGTTCCAAAATTTTATGTCCATTGGCTATTACAATGAATTTTAAAGTGTGGGTGTTAAGAAATCCTTCTTAATTTTTAGAATGGAGTGTCCTCCGGGATGTCCAGAAATAATTTATCAGATAATGAGATCATGCTGGAAATGGGACCCAAGTGAAAGACCTAATTTTTGGGAAATTCACCATAGCCTTGTATCTTTACTCCAGCCTATACAGTACTTAGAAGAGGATGAATTTATTGAGCCGCCCATGATTCCATCCTTCATGAATAATGAAGTGTCATCCACAGGTAATATAACTACAGCATTTCTTTATGGATATCGACAATAGATTAAACACTACGTGAAAGAAAGTTTGTAAATAGCATGCGCTGTAGAAAATATTCGTTATATAAATATACTGTAACTTGGGGTACTCCGTTCGACTTGATATTCCTCGACGAACTTTTCCCGTATACAATAAGTTGGGGACCGTGGATGTAATAAATTGTAATAAATGTTTACGATAATACATATTGTAATGCAGATCAACAGCAAATTTTCCTTTCTACGTTTGCTGGAAGTCAGCAGCCCCAAGTGACTCATAGCAGTGGAGTAGCAATCGTACGACGAAATAAGAAAGGAAAGCAAGCACCAGCTCCGCCGAAGCGAACGAGTTCCTTCAGAGACTCACAATGTGATTTGGATCCAGATGACCAATCGTACAGTTATGAAGATGCTGCTATGGAAGTTCAGTTTTATCGTCATAGAGAAAATGCTTCCTTTGAAAAATTGGCAGACTTGACCGATGCTGATTATGCCGATTTAAGTGGAGCAGATGCCGATGAAGACTCCGAAGGTTCAGGGACTCAGTCTGTACCAGAAGTTCGAGCCTCAGCTAGGGACTTTCGTGGGGGTGGTCGTAGCAAGAGCTCGAAATCACGAACTTACCCAATCAAGGATCACTTGGGAGCTACTAGATTTGGTGCTAGTAGTAGTAATCATGCCAAAACTCAAGTAGGATACTTTTCAAATTATATTTTATTTGACTGTAACCTCATTTTCAATGTACAGTATACATAGAGCTGGTGATGCTATGGTAATACATATTCTAAAACTGTTCGTAATATAGGTATTTGCTTTGGAAGAAGTCAATGTGCGCAAAGCAATTAACCGCTATGGTACTCTTCCCAAGGGAGCAAGAATAGGAGCGTATTTAGATTCCTTAAGGCAAGATCCATTAACTGGCGGAGGCGAAGCTCCAGCTGATTTTGTAGATGAGGAAAGTACTGGCGATGGTGCTGGAGGGAGGAAGATTAACTTACTTCAACAGAGAACCAAAAATAAGCAGGTAATTTTTGAGTTCAAGAAGCCTTGTCATTTTTTGAGGTAGCATTCTTGCTGTTTTTTATTACTTGGAGTTTGAAAATTTGAAATAATATAGCAGGTGATGTCCCCCGTACGCACTAAGTCACACAAACTTCATTCCCCCCGAACACGACACAAACCAACATTGGAGCCGCTTCCAGGAATCGGGCCAACGTCAACATTTAAAACACCTCTGCTTCCACATGGAAATAAGTCAGCTTCAGCAATGAATAGTCCCGTTGTAGAATCTAAACCCATTATCCCCCCTCCAGCTAGCGTGAAAGAAGCACTGGAATTAAAACTTATTTCTGAAATCAGAGAAATTTCTGAAGGACGAAATAATTCGGCATCTTCCCCTGGCTGGGGCAAAGAAAAAGAAGATCGAGTGAAAGGCTTAAAGGTTGAGGTAACTCTTAAAAGATTACTAAAACATTATTGCACTGAAGAATGTTTTAAATTAATAATAACATTGAGTTGTATTTTTGCTGTTTCACTGTTAAGCAGACGAAAGAAAATCAAAATGTACGTGTGTCCCCACCACCAAACTCACCTGCCCTTCAATTAGTGTCGGAGATTTTTGAAAGTCTAAAAGTGAAAAATGTGAAAGGAGAAACGAAAAAAGAACCAACGGAAGTGAATAAAATAAGTTTGTCTTCGCCGACCATGTCAAGTCAAAGTCAAAATCAAGCACAGTCAAAATCTTTAAAAAGCGGTTCTGCGGAGGCTCAATCTCAACAAGTTGAAAGTTTTGAAACATTAAAATCTAGACTACGTAAAGTTTCCAAATCCGTTGATAGTGGAAGTGAAAAGTCTCCAGTTCATGGAAGTAATACAAATAGTAGTAATGTAATTGGCAGCGATGCAAGTGGAAAGAAGCCAGCAGGAGCTGGAGTAGAGTCGGATGACAATGAGAATAATGAAAATGCAACGAAAGAGAAAAGATCTAGTACGGGAAGTATTACAAGCTTGAAACGGATGTGGGAAGGACAGCGAGTGAATAATGAATCTTCTCCAAATCTAAACGTTAATGTTAATACGAATAATGCCAACGCTAATGTAAATTCTGTAAAAACTAATATTAATTTTCATCAACCAAAGAGCGTTGCCAAAGATTGTTCTGTTGCTGAAGTTCCGCCACTTCGTAAAGTTTCCCAGGACACTAAAGTCAATTCTAAATCGAATACGAAACTTATTATAAGTAATAATGATAATAAACAGCTGCAGCAAAATCAAAAGAGCCAGAATGATTCACCAATTGATGGATTGAAATCAAAATCTCGTACTGGGCTTGACAATGGAACGAAAGTGGATGGAAACATTTGTTCCTCAACAGAAACTTCTCCAACGAATGCAGTACCAAATAAAAAAGGATCATCATCTCCTAGCGGTTCTAATGAAAAGACTGAGTCAACTAATGCTAAAGGAACAAGAGTCAAGAGAGTTTGGCCACCCCCGAGTTCGACGGCAGACATCACCGACAAGCCTATTGTGCCGGTCAAACCAACGATGAAGAAAATTAATCCCATCTACGCTACTCCTTCGCAGCGCCTTGATAACTCCAAAAGTAAGTTTTTCGTGCTTTTGTTTATTTATATGAATATACATAATTTTGGTTCTTACTTTGAAAGTACTTTGACCTTTCTAGTTTAAAATAAACAGCTAAAACAATTAATTCTTGTAATAGTTTCAGCGATTATGGACAATGATAAGTTGACAGATCGGTCCGAAATGGTCAAGCGTTGGTTGGCACTGGATGCAATGATCACAACCTTGACTTGCTCTACGGGAAATCTTATTCCAATATTAGAAGAAGCTTCAATCCTTCATATTTGGGGTCAAAAATATGCTGAAACACTGAGTCCTGTGGCGAGGTTTCAGTTAATTCAAGTTTTAGTAAAATTGGAGAATCACATCCAAGATAAAAATCTTCATGAATTACAAAATATTCTACGAGACTTTGCTAACCTTATACAAAGATAGGGATGTGACTAAATTAATTTTAACTTTCCTTTATTCCTTTACTTACTTATTCTTAATTTTGTTCAAGTATTCCATATTTTTTGGTCAATCTTTCCTCGAAATGTATTAGAGATTTTAAAATGAATGAAGAAGAATATTGATTATTGTAATTCGAGCTCTGCACTTGTGTATGCCTTTGCCCTCTACGGATAATGACTTAATGACTTAGAGAGGCGGAGACGGTGGGTCAAAGTAATACTATACGTAATTAAATATGACACACAAAAATGCCTAATTAAACTCCTTTCCTCTGTAATAACTGTAGTACTGAAAATGGTGTTTAAGAATCATGACTATGACTGTCTCAGCTTAAGTATATAGATGTCACATCTGTACTTATGCAATGCTTTTGTGCATTATTACTTAGGTATTTATATAAGTAACTAAGGAATAAGATACAACTTTTGTACTACTTATTGGTGATTATAAGCATGAAAATAGTACGACTGCAATTTTGTATTTGTACTCGTGGACTTACTATTATTATAGTTAAAAATATATAAATAGGCATAACCTACTATGTTTTCGAATTATTAAAATTAATCAAACTATCTAAAGAATGAACAGGTATTCGGATAGTGTAAAAGTTTGCGTATACATTTAAACGACTAAATTCTAGTTCCAACTTTTATGTCGCAAATTCTCGCATGCATCATTTTAACAGTATACCATTACATATTATTTTCTAAGGAATACCTCCACGCAGTTAGACGTGATTGTATTACAGTAGTTCTGAATTTACGTACTATCACTTGTTTTGTGAAAGTTACATTTTTTAAGGTTAGATTTGTTTGTAATAATGATTTCATTGTGCTGTTAATTTGCCATATTGTTATAATATTCTTGTTAGTTAAGTTCGTATTTTTTTTAAAGCAATCGATAAGAATATCTTGCTCGAATCGTATCGTACCATTGTATACATTAGCTATATGGTTTAGATAATATTACTAAAATGTAGTTGACCATGCATAAATTGAAACTAAAATTCGTTTTAGTATTGTATTATGCTTTAAGTACACATTTTTTGTAAAAATTCAAATACTCTGAGCGCCTTGCAAACGTTCCTTTAGCCAAATCATAACAATCGTTTACAAAAGCTCAACAGGCAATTCCTTCGGAAGTATCAGACAGAAGATACGGCGTGTGCAACTGTATAAAGCCTAACATCTTGTCATCGTATTCACCCAAACTGTGTTTGAAGACTTTGGCCATCACCTCCTTGCAATGAATCTTCGGGATCGGGATGAATTTCCGTAAAATGAAATATACTACATAAATAAATAATTAAATGACTTACTTATTCGAGCGAACGGTACCATGATAGGTTTTCTATTTGTAATTTATGATTAGAATATTTTTTTTTCTCAAGTCAGTCGTATTTCGGTTTTTGTACTATTTCGATACTTACTACTAATTATTATTATTATTATAAAAGTAAGAATAATGATTATTATTATGGTTATTGTTAGTTACTGGACGGATTCCGTTATAAGGACGTATGTACATACTTGTACCTACATACGTAAAAATACATCTACCTCTCCATGAAAATGGGAGAAGATGCATACATACATACCTATACAATAATTAGTCATGTCTAAGGGTTTTGAAGAAAAAAAAATTAACTAACCTATAATTTATGCATATATATATAACCATATTCTCATTTATAAAACGTAACTTATTTAATGAACCATAAGATAAGGTAGGTAGTAACTATGCTATAATTACCTACAATTATGTAATTTAATTACATACTTATGTATCAGATGTGTGAAATTCGCGCCTATTTCTATTGTATCAAAATCAAAAAAAAATGAAACTACTAGTCAATTATTGAATTTCTTTTTACCAAAAAATTGTGTTGTCTTATTTATTTACCCCCGGCATTTACTTACACTTACAAAGTTACAAACCTCATTTTAATCTAGGTAGCTACAAAGTTTTAATTAAATGCATTTGATTAGGTACTGCTTTAACAATAACGTATTACTACTAATAATAATTATATAAATATTTTCAATCGTTCCGTCACTCGAGCCGTGACAAATTATACGCAAATCGTTCATACTTTGTACAAGGAATTAAAATAATGCCTAGCTATAAATTAAGATTGAATGCCACATTCAATGGCCCATATTTACATACAGATACGGACGTTCTTATTACTAACATACAATTCCAAAGTAAACACAAATGAAAATAAATGGGACCAGCTGTGAGGCAATGAGATAATGACTTTCAGAGCTCGTCTGGAGGAACATTCTCACAGAGAGTGAGAGAGAGTAGAAACATTAAAATATTCTAATGACAATGAGTGGGTATTTAAATGAATCCTATTTTAACTGCCTAACGGTACAACACATTACCATTACGGAACTTTCTCCACGCTCTCTGGAACTGGAAGGACCTCTCACGTCGAAAGAAGAGTTAAAACAAATTAAATAAAAATAAAATATAATTAAAATGAATTAAAAAAGGTGCAAAAATAATCGCATGACCCCGACGTGATTCGAACACGCAGCCTTCTGATCTGGAGTCAGACGCGCTACCGTTGCGCCACGGAGTCAATTTTAAAAGGCTTGCAAAAATACGACCTCATCAAGGCCGATCGATATTTTCCCGTACTTACGTAGCCATGACGTCACAATAGCAAAGTTGCAAAGATTCCCTCGCTCACGAATATTAGCGTAAAAAACAAAACAACAAAAAATAACATGTCCCTATGAGTATTAGTTACACTTTAACACTTGCTAGAGCGCCTATTACTTCTTTCGCATTGATACTGTCGGTGATACCTTTAATGATAATTATTATGGATATCATCTTCTTCAATCTCAAGGATAGTAAACAGTCAGTGGTGCAGATGCTTGAGATGCTCTGAGCAAGTGTGCTGTATCTTATGTACTTACTGAGGCAAATGGAGATGATAGCATCAGATCATTCCAAACTTGAAATCACCTAAATTTTAAAAGGGAAAGGCTTCATGCTTCTAGTTTGAATCACCCAGTATACACAAGACAAGTCAGCATTCAGCATGCTGCATCAACACGGCATTTTCAGTATCAAGCGTCGCGTTGCGTGCTGGGCGACGGTCTAGCAATGGTGGAGGTGAAATTGTAACATCGGCTGGCGAATGCACTAGAATGAATGAACAATGGGATAAAAGTTGTACGGATTAGAAACTGTTAATCAATAATTAATACTCGTTCCCAATAAAAGTTTAAACAAAACCCTTCAACAAAGGACTATAATAGGTACTACCATGCATCATATAAATAAACTGCTATCGTGCTATCAGGTAGATTAAAAAATTCAGAAAACAGTTTTCAAGACAAAAGAGTATAAGATAATTAAAAAACCGAGTTTTCTCTTGGTACCCTGCTTAGCAACTGACCCTAACACCATCTTACAACAGAAAGCCTTTCAGAATCCTCTGGTCCCTCCGTACGTAAACTAAAAAAAACAACCTGTCGCGACGGGCCATCCTGAAGGTTCGCTCATTAGACCGACAGGTAAGTACGTTAACTCTTAACACTTAACCAATGGTTGCCCAGCAAGCTATAAGCCCTTTTAAAATGTTGCACTATTAGAAATTAGAACAAAATTTTAAGGTTAAGCACGGCTGGCATTCATTGGTTAAGAGTTACCGTACTTACCTGTCGGTCTAAAGAGCGAACCTTCAGACAGGCCCATCGGGACTAGCACTCGTTCAAAATGCGGCCAAATGAATCTATCGTCTAAATAAATCTAAGGTCTCAAGGACTTAATTAAGTTGAAATGAGAACCGAACGCCAAATTACTTTAAATTGGCCCCGGGTCCAAGTGTGCACAAGTTGAATACTAAAGAAGGAAACCAAATCTGCGCTTCTTCAATCAGCGACAGGTATTAGCTGCGCAGGTTTTAGCCCTTCGTAGCGTAGTAAACGGGAAACGGTTACCTGTCGCTAATTGAAGAAGTGCCGACTGCCGATGTGGTTTCCTTCTAGAGTACATTTTCACCTATTCTTTATTTCCTGGGTACAGAACAGCCTCTCAGTGTCTCAGTCCTTGTCCATCCCTCTGACAAGTGAGTCACTGCCTTCGATATTTGGAATCACAATTAAAAACATCTATTATCGATACATAATTATGCCGCAGGAAATGAATACACAAACTATTTAATATTGAATATATCACTGAAACAATAAAGGAAATTACCTTATACCCAGGTATTCTTGAATTATTTTTGTAGGAAAACCCATCATTAAAAATGGAAATTATCCCCATCTGGACTTTTTTTCCTTTTAGTCATATTATATCGTCGTTACCAAACGGCCAAACTACGTCGATTTGCTACATCAAAGCTGCTGAAATGCTCACAGTCCTGCCTTAGTTCAAGCATTAAAATCTTCAACTTTAGCCTCTTTCCAGTTCCAGTCACCAGTTGACCCGCATGAGGATGCGTTGTATCCAGGGAATTGTAAGTTGTGAGTGAGACCCTTTTATCTCCACAGTTGACAGTAATAAATGTAAAAGATCAGTCAAAGTCGAACGTACTTACTTCCCAAAGTCTTGTTTTGGTACCAACAGGTTCGATAACACGTATGACGTAGGGCGAAGGCTTGTAATTGTGGTCGGCCCCTTTTTTTCCTAGTGTCAAAGGTCAATCAAAATCTGACAGATCTATAGGAAGTCCAATACCCCAAGATTCAAAACCAGGTGCGTTCGATTTTGATTGACGCTGGGACAAAAAGAGGGCAAACACAATTACAAGCCTTCACCCTACGCTCCATTTTGATTGACCTTTCACACTGTGGAGAAAAAAGGAGGGGGATACCACAGAATTACCTGGGCGCAAAATTCTTTTGAGTGTGGTGACCAGGTAGTGCACTATAACCTCGGAAACACCCTAAATTGCTAAATACATTACATTGCAAACAATAACCGAATTTAAAAACAAACTCCCGAACTGACACCAAAATAAAGGTGTTACGAATTAAAAACGCTAAAACGAAATTCCCCTTTGCATTTTTGCCCCAGCGTACCCGACTTCTACTACTGGGTGGGAAATTTATCGCTGCTACAGAGAGACGGAGAGACAGGACGCGGACGCGGAATGTGGACGCGAATCCCAAAATCCCACAACGAAGTTGTATGAGCCAGAAAAAAAGCCAAAGCCAAAGCCAATGCTATAAACAATATGTACATACGAAGATGAAGGAAACAATGCGACCTATACCACAACCTTCCCGTACATACTTAATTTTACAATTTACGCTTAAGTCTAGACACCACATCCCGAGACCTTTATGTTTACCCTGGGGCTCCCCAGAAATTACGTCTCCTCCACCGAGGCGAGGGGGGGGGGGGAGATGGTACAATGAATTATGAGCCCTTCAACCCTTCCATGCCAACACCACAGGGAGGAGCCCCATATTTCTGACAAATGCATAATTTGTCATTTATGAACAGCCCCAAGGGGAGCATTGAGCTTGAGCAGCAGCGGCATCAGCATTCCCACCCATACATATATACTGCCTATACTGCTACTATATAGTGAAACACCACGCTATGCCTATAGCGAGTGACCGCCCAAAAACTGAGGCATTTGTACACACACACACACAGGCAGAGTACGCGTCCCTATAACTCGTGTGTGTGTGTGTGTAGTGAGGCTGGAGAGCCTTGACTGAGCTGCCTCAGAGGCCTCAGTGGAGGGAGCCCGTCTGCCTGAGCATCGGGGACACTGAGCGCTTCGTGGTGAGGCAGAGTGAAAGAGAAAATGTGAAAGGGCGGCTGGGATTGGCGGAGAGAGTTGTTGTGAATTTGAATGGAGCAATGGGGACGGACGGAGATTTGGCGGCGCATGGGCGTGGAGGACTGCATCGTTAGTGGCGTAATGTCGGGCCGCCATTGCGGTGTGCTCTGAAACTCTCCATTTGACTCGGTTATAGACTTTTTTTTTTCGAATTAAAAATAAACTCAAATTTTTGATGGACGTGGACAGAGTGACCAGAACATCGGTCAATTAACCATCCGCAGTCAACCCGTGGTTTATAAGCCAGCTCATGTGAAATTGGTGTCTCGGATGGGCGACTCCATGGAGTCTACTGTAGAAATGAAGGTAGATTCTTCATAAAATAAAATAAATTTTCCCTTCACGTAAAAAAAATATATAATATAACATAATAATAATACCCTCACATTCACATAAACAGACACACACACACGACCCAAACCCAAGTACATACCACATAACTATATTCCCTGTCTGTCGCTCGTCCTTTCGTAGTCGTTCCTTCCTTCGAATTATCATTATTAGTCATTCAAGGCGAAATCCTACCTAGTCGTCTTGAGGTTGTCCATGAGAAATAATAATAATAATAATAAAAAGAAGCTAATATTTCTGATTTTGTTGTAATGTTCGTGTACTCCAGGTTTTCAATGAATAAAATACATTATTACTGTTCAATAAATTTGAAATTCTTGATGATGAAATAGTATTCTCTTGTTGTTCTCTGTTCTGATTGATTTTTGGGTGGAAATAAGTTCAAAGTTGTGTTTTTGGAACTGTTTTTTTGGAAAAGTGACTCAGTTGAAATTGGAATTTGGAATTTAATTATTACCCTGTGGAGGTTAATGGATACTAATTGTTTCATGGAATTCAGATCCTGTGTAATTTATTGTATTGAAGGATGTGCTGAGTTAAGTTTTGGATTTGAGTTTGTGACGAAGCAGTAGGATAATGAGTAAGGAAGTGATTGTGTGAGGTCACGTTACGTTTTGTGTGTGTATATATATGTATAAATATATGTACGTTGGATCTGGACGTGGTTCGTCATCGTCATCGGTGTTGAACGTTATTGTTGTTCCGGTGTTATCGTTTTGGTGTACAGCAAATCTGTAGCAATGCAAATAGTAAATACTTTTTCAATATTCTTCCCACCTTTGACTCTTTGACCGTCCATGAGCGAGTGTGAATTTGTTAGTTTTAGTACGGACATTTTTCGAGGTCAATTTTTCACGCGCTCGTGTTTAGTGTGTGGAGGACCTATATGTATTGATATTATTGATATAAGGGATGCGTTTTTTAATAATGCTGTCTGGAATTACATTGTATACGGTAGTTTGAGTCATTATTACTTCATTTTAATTTTATTTTGGTTATTGTGCAGCCCCAAATTGGAGGAGCTCCAGTTGGCAATAATTCAGTGTCTCAGGCTCATCAATCAGTTCCAAACGCCCAAACAATGAGCAACAATTCATCTCTTCCACCTCAGGGTCTCAATGCTCTGAATGCTAATGGAGCTGTAAAAAATGAAATTTCTTCTGCGGTCAGCAATGTTGATATTAAAGCAAGGAGTTTAATTCCAGGTATAGACGACCGTACATAATATTCTGATTTTTGTCTCACTTTACTTGATTGATTTCATTTTTTTGCTGTTTTGGTATAATTACATGCGAAATGTGTAGTATTGGATGAAGAATGCATTATTGGTGTATTAGCGGTTGGCTTTGATGTAAATTAGAGCTCGGCGTTTCGAAAGATTATGTTTTTACATTGTAGCTCGTTTCGGAATGCCATTTGTTTTTCTTCATTATTTAACGATTTGGTTCGGCTTCAGCGACACAAGTCTGTAGTAATATTTAATCATAAAAATTTCTACTTTACTTGTAGGATCGGCAACTCCCGGAGGGGATACACCTACGCGGGAAGAGCCCTATGTAGAGCCTGTAAATGGCATCGTTCAGCCAGTCACAAAACCTACCCCTGACCGACCTGGTCGATTGACCAACCAACTTAAGTACCTCAATCAAGTTGTTCTGAAAGCTGTGTGGAGGCATAACTTTGCTTGGCCTTTCCAACAGCCTGTTAATGCACTTCAGCTAAAAATTCCCGTACGTGTCACCTTTGAATTTCGTAGCTTGTGCTGAGAAGAATTTTGATGTTAGATGGCTTATACATACATGGATTCTTTGAATTCATCAAGTTTTGGTGTAGTTAGGATAAGATTTGTTTAAGAAGTGAATGTGTCGATCTCGTTTTCACAACCTTCCTGCGCTTGACTTCATGCTTCCTTTTATATTCATTTAGGATTACCACCGAATTATTAGAAGACCTATGGACCTCGGCTCCATTAAGAAACGTCTAGAAAATAACTACTATTGGAGTGCAAAAGAGTGTCTCAACGATTTTAAAACTATGTTTACGAACTGTTACGTGTACAATAAACCGGGAGAAGATGTTGTGTTGATGGCTCAGGCTTTAGAAAAAGTTTTTCTCACCAAAGTTGCGGATATGCCTAAAGATGAAGTTGAGATCGAAGCACCTGTCCGTGGGAAAGGTGAGCTGTTCTGGTTCTGCTTGTTTTGTGTACAAGAAATATATAACCAGGTGTTACTAAATTTAAGTTCAGCTGGACTAATGAACTTGAGGTAGTAGTTAGGGTATTGTGATGTACGTGATCGAAGATACACTCCGTCTCATTTCTCTTCGGTTTGAATCGCATGGCATAGCTTAAATATGTCGAAAGTTAATTACTGAATTTACAATTTAATTCGGAAATGAGTAGGCGGGAACCGATGGAAGCGGTCTGGCGCCACTACCGAAATAAATTACTTTTGACTGCTTGTTGTTACATTGTTATTATTCTATTTAATTTTTCAATTTATTGTTACTGTAGCTGGAGCGAAGAAAAAGAGTGGTCCAGGAATTGGACCAAAACCAGGTTTCGGAAGAGGAAGTAGGTTGGCAGTAACATCAACACAGCCAGCTCCAATGCCATCGAAAATATTGTCATCCCCAGTAGCACCAGGATTACCGCCAGTAGCTGCTCCTACACCTCCAACCCCGCAACTGCCGCCTCCAATTATTGCCCCTCCAGCCGCAGCTATGGTTCAACCCTCACCAGTAATTCCTCCAACTCCAATTATAGTTCCACCACCCATTCCGATACCTCAACAAGTGGTAAGATTTTTGGATAGAATATGTGGTAGATTAATTTTGAAATAGCATTCATGAAGAGATACTTAAAAGCGTTGTTCTTGTCTGCAATGCTTCTACTTGCTCTTTAAAAGGATTATTTATGGTTCATAGGTTCGTCCTACGATGGCCAGTAGTACATACTTGCCGCAGACACCTGTTATGGGGATAAGTCAACAGAGTGCCGGTATGTATTCTATTGGAGGAGGAAATCCGGCTGCATTGGTTCCTCCAGCCGTCCTACCACCTCCTCAACCGGCGAAGGTACTCAAGGTAATACATTTTTATTTACCTCTTTCTTTACAGTACCATTGCATTGGTAAAATAAGCTGTGCATGAAAAAATTGTCATACTAGCTGCTTAATATGATTACCGCATTTTAAACATGTAAAGTAATATGTTAATACTACTTATATATTAAAGTATTCGATATGTTTCATTGGGGTTTAGGTTAAGAAAGGAGTCAAACGAAAAGCAGACACAACGACACCCTCTGGAATAAATTTTGTCGATACTCCGTACGCGACCCATGTCCAGTCTGAAGCAGGCAAAATATCCACCCGAAGAGAGTCAGGGCGCCAGATTAAAAAAGTTAACAAGGACTTTTTAGACATTCAGACAACGCAACCAACCATTGGGAAACCCAAGGAGAAATTAAAAGACTCCTTAAAGGCTTGCAATGAGATCTTGAAGGAGTTGTTCTCTAAGAAACACTCAGTAAGTGTGATGTTGAAGTTGAAATTGAAAAGTTGTTTATTCTGAAACAGTATGTAGTATAGCGTATATCCGGTCTCCACACGAAATATGCAATGTTGTTTATGTTAACTTGTTGATTTTATTTTACACTTTGACTTTCACTTCAAAGGGTTATGCGTGGCCATTTTACAAACCAGTGGATGCCGAGCTTTTGGGATTGCATGATTATCATGAAATTATTAAGAAACCAATGGATCTCGGAACAGTCAAGGTGCGTTAATTGCTTGTGATTGTAGTTGTTAATAATTTTGCTTTATAACCGTTTGCTTTGGTGTTTGTTTTATATAAATAATATTGTGTTACCAATCATCACCATTCTATGATGTGTTTGTAGTCTAAAATGGATAATCGTGAATATCGAAGTGGGACAGAGTTTGCGACGGATGTTAGGATGATATTTACCAATTGTTACAAGTACAATCCATCAGACCACGATGTAGTAGCAATGGCACGTAAATTGCAAGACGTGTTTGAAATGCGATTTGCCAAAATTCCGGATGACTCTCAAGACAAAACATCAGCGTCCACAGACGATGGGTCTGAGTCTAGTTCAAGTGAAGCTGGATCTGAAGATGGCTCGGAGGACTCTGAAGAAGAGAGAGCCAAGAAACTTGTTCTGCTTCAAGATCAGGTAACCTTTCTTAGTTTCTATTGCTTTTATGTTTGTGTAATTAGTTTTTGTTTTAACTTCGGTTTGATTTATTCTGCAGTGTAGATTACCTATGATTACTGATTTTATTTACTTGCATTATTCCTGAGTAGCTTCAAAAGATGCAGGAACAAATGCAAGCATTAGTTGCCCAAAGTCATAAAACAAAGAAAAAGCCTAAAGAAAAAGAACCAACGCCAACCAAGAAAAAGAAAAAAGAAAAGGTTGAACCCGTACCCCCTGCATCCTCAGTGTCATTAGGAGCTACTTCATCCAGCACACCCGCCGTTGTGGCTGCAGCGAAACCAGGAAAAGGGGCCAAGAAAGGACCGAAGGCGGCTGGTGCCGCTGCTACTCCTGGTATGGCTGCCCCCCCAAACAAGAAACCTAAGACTGGTTCACGTTCCAACAAAAAGAAAAATAACGTAGTTGCTTCCGGTCCAAATGCGGCACCTCCAGGCTAGTTCATCTTTGCTTGTTGTCTATCAGTATAAATGCCTCCGCTTAAATAGTGTGTAGGATTTTCCACACTTTAAACTATGCAAACTAATGAAAAACTAACTTTAAAGGTGGTCCAAGTGGTTTCGACTCCGAAGAAGAAGATAATGCTAGACCAATGTCGTACGACGAGAAACGTCAGCTATCTTTGGATATCAATAAACTGCCAGGTGACAAACTGGGACGCGTGGTTCACATCATTCAGTCCAGAGAACCATCCTTGCGCGACTCAAACCCGGATGAAATTGAGATCGATTTTGAGACATTGAAACCCTCTACCCTTCGTGAACTGGAATCCTACGTCGCGTCTTGCCTTAGGAAAAAGCCCCGTAAACCATACTGTATGAAATAGACCTCACCATAGCTATTGCACTACTCTGTCACACACACACACTCTCTCTCTCTGTCTCTGTCGCACTTTCGTTTCATTCCTTTTGTGTTTGCTTAAACCTAATAGTCAAAAAAGCAGCGGCCAATAGGAAAGATGACCAAATCGAAAAGAAACAACAAGAACTCGAGAAGAGGCTCCAGGATGTTACCGGTGTTCTGGGTGGTACAGGAACCAAAAAATCTAAAAAGGGTAAGTCAGGTTGTTCTTGTTAAGCAGGTTTGCACTTTCGTAAATTACAGTTTGAGTTTGTACGTATCTCTACTTCAGCATGTCGTGTTAGATGAGTTGTTATTTGTAAATCCAGGGCTGTCTGAAACTAGGTGTTCTCTTACAAAATAGAGCAATAAAATGTATTTCTTTTTGTATTATTCTTTGACACAGAAGAAGCCGGAATAAAGCCTGAAGCAGGTAACGAACGTCTCTCAGCCTCATCCTCCTCGTCGTCCGACTCAGACTCTTCCTCGTCCTCGTCGTCTTCATCCTCATCAGATTCCTCCGACTCAGAAGCAGGTTAACCAATTATTTTTCTGTCATGTTGGTTTTAGTTCTCTTCTTCTTTTCACTGTCATCTACTTAAAACTTTTATATATGACACTACTCGACTGTCGAATTTGATGAATAAGCCCTGTTTTTTTCACGTGCAAGGGAGAGTCAGTACTACATTTTATTATTATTACTCCAGGGGGAGATTTAAGTACTATTGCAACAAAAATTGAAAATATGCCTGCAAACCACCACTTTATAAGCACAGTTCATTTTCAGTTCGCCGTTCATTCATCAAAAAAATTCATTTTTTACTATATAATACATATTAGTAATTCAGTACTTCTCGAATTTTCTCACTGACGAATTCTCTTACAAAATATTCATTAGCGTTTTCGTTTCGTAATCTTTTAGTGAGGTTATTTCTCAAATACCAATAGGATTTTCTGTATTCAATAATATAAGGACAAGGACTTTGGCTGTAACATTACTGCAAGCTTATACATAAGCGAAACGTTCATTAAATTTTAATGCACCTAAATACTCAATTTCACAAAAATATCGAAAATGGTCAACAGAATATATAACATATTTAACCAGACAATTACAACAAGTCAAGAACGACATAGTCAGTAAAGCCGATGTTATAAAATTCTGTAATACGCAGTAAGGTAAATTGTGCTGGAAACAGTAAGGTTCATTCCTTAACTTAATTTTGTTATTCTAAGAAACAGTATCACACTTTAGTTTTGGGATCTGCATTGTACCAATCAAAAAACTTTAAATCTTGACGAATTATCAGAAATCCAACAAGTAGATCATCAGAGTACACCCAACGGGGGAAATATCTCTTTTTACGTTGAGAAAAGAGCGAAACTGTTTTGTTTTATATGACAAGGCCCATTCGGTAACGTTTAACGCGAATTCAAAACGTTCTTGGATGAGTAGCACTTTACAAGTGTTATTGCTAAGTTCTGGTACTACACAAAGAGCTAAATTATATAAAAAGAAAAGGTATCGAGAGACCGAACGGAAAGCCATCATAACAATTATTTAGCTTATCCTATAAATAGAGTGCAGAATGTGATGTTTTGTTTCTCACATGACCTCATCGATTAACAAGGATCATTATTATAAATTAATGAATAATGCTGTCTATATTATATTCCCTATTTAATGTAAGTAGTGTTACTTCCTAGATTTTATTCTCTATAAATATACCTATAGTTGTAAAACTATCTAGTGCTATAGTTGAGTGTGATTCGTGCGTGAATTTATGTGGTTTAGCTTCCATATATATTATAATGAAAATGTGCTATCAATGTACTACGCACCCGTAATATATTAATTTTATGACACACACATATACACATTGTTTTATTTGTGTAGACTATAGTTCTTTTTAAATCTTGCAAACACACAAAAATCAGTTATTACGTTAACTTGTCGTTGTTTAAAGTCATTAGGTTACCTCTATTTTCTGTCTACATACCAAAATACCAATTATTATGAAATAATATTTATATATTTTAATACACTCTCATGGTCGTATCGTAAAACAAAATAACTAAATTTACATTTTACCACGATATCTATATCAATCAATACAGATATATATATATATATATTTATGACTATTTTACTTACCAACCAAACCAATGCTGAATGTTTTTTTTTTCAATTCTGAATGTATCGGTATAAGCTCCCACGTTTGACTTTCTTTGACTTTTACCATTTTGTTTTTCTAACGTTATAACTCTTAGGCTCTATTTATTTGTATAAATACACAGAATTTGTATCAACCAAAGCATAGGAGGTATGGTAAAACGAATTTTTAGCCTATTTATTATGAATTTTATGTTGTATGACATTATACGGATACTCGATACCCTGTACCAAATCTAATTATTATAATAGTGTTATATTTAGTGACAAAAAAGGACAACTTATTTTTTAGGACGATTACATTTTTTTGTTGACTTTTGCAATAATACATAACATTAAAATTGCAATATTTTTTAAAGTGAATTTATAGAGTCCGCAGAATATTTACAGTTTTCATTGTGCTCTAGTTAAGGGAAGGAAATATATATGTATAGCAGAGTAAGAGGAAAATCCAGGCATCCCTAACAACCGCTGAGAGAGATAAACATGTATAAAATGAATTGTGTATCTACCTGCATAATTAGGTATAAAAGACGTTTTTGTATTATTAAGTAGCGGTTATAAGCATTAAAGTTTTAAAATAATAGTATGAACTAATGAACTTAATAGAATCGAAAGGATATTTTCGATAACTAGGATTTAGTACGAATCAACTTTAAAACAAAAGCCAGTTTGGATGATGAAAGTATATTATATCTTTTTGTAGTAACCAGTGATGGAGGATTTTTTTTTTATTTAATTTAAAACAAATGCAGGCCAGTGGTATTTTAATGAAATGATTTTTTTAAATCTCGAATTATGCTAACAATTAGCATAGTTTCTGTGTGTGTGTGTGTTTGTGGATCCAAGTTTTTTAAAAGGAGATTGGTTTCAAGTATTAGTTTTGTTAGTAAGACAAGTTAGGAATGTATTACTTGCTTACATCTCTGATAAATATTATGTTATATTGTAGGCTTTTAGCTGTTGAGATTACGATTTAAGTTTGTTAATACATACATCTGTCCATGGAAGTCACATTCATTCTTTTTTCTTGTTCACTACAGAATTATTTTATGATTTTTCTATTTTAGTAATCAAATACAGAGATTCTCTGACAATGTGTAATGGATTTGTGAACTTACACAAATTTTGATTTATAAAAATATGAATTATGGTTAAATACATATATAAGGTAGGGTACAGGACTGTGAACTAATTTAATTTCGGTGAAAGTTGATAATTTTATTAAAAATTCAGTAAGTGTGTTGCAATACATGGAATATGGGTTCTCGTGACTGAGAGTATAGTGTTGTTTTGCCTCTGACTTCATTAGTGTAACCTGTTGACCATGCAAATCAACTGCATTAAACTAGAATTGACAACTGACAACCGAATTTTGATTTGATTATTATTAATTTCTCTGTACGTGCTTCAGATATTATTATCAGACAAAAAGCATCCATGGATGTTCACGTCATGTTCTGATAACCAAAGTTGTACGATAAAATAGTAGTTAAGGACTAAGGAGGTACATATGTATTCTAGTTTCTAGAATGCTATAAAATGTGTTCAAGTACAACAATGATTACTTATACTTATTTTAAATTCTAGGAAGTAATTTTATAGGGAATACGGGCAATGTGGTAGGCTATGAGTTGTACGATTTATAGGGTGCATCTATATTCTTGATTTTGTGGTAGAATTTTGTAAACACATTAAATTCAACAGGGCCCAGTCTATAGCAAATAATTAAATTACCTAGGCAGAATATTTGAATTCCAGTAGTTCAGGCATAGGCTATTCTACACACATCCTCAGACATGTTTGACCGACCAGACGACCAACACACCAACGTACCGTGGTTTTGTTCGTATTTTTGTGAGGTACTTAATTTGTCGGGACAAATTCTTGAATTAGAAGCAAGCAATATTATGAATTTTAAGTGATAATGTTATAAAGCATAATAAGTAAAGTTTATTTCATTAATGGTTTCAGTTCTTTCACAACCCCTGAGATTAGAAGGGATACTAAATTTAATTGAGTTTCTTATTTATGAGTATTTTGTAAATATACGAGTTTTGAGTTTCAGGGCTCACAGTTATTATATATTACTTCATTGTATTCCAGTAATTACAAAAAGTACGTAGGTAGAAATATAGAGAGCGGAAAGCATAATGTTAGTTCTACTATGAGTGAAATATCCTTGTTAAATAATCAAAGGATTCAGTGACAGTGCAACAGGAATTATATTATTGTATTCTTTTTCCAAGTTTATTTTATTTTTGTTTGTTTATTTAACAAAGTTATACACGTACAATTTGTAACTTTTAAAACGGATAATTATTTATACATAGCATAGCATAGTCCTGCAGAATCATCACGCTATCATAATACCTACCTTACGTTAAGTAAAATAGGGCTAAGTTTTAACAAATGGCTTCAAAGCAGTAGGTTGTCAGTAGTGTAGCCGTTTGAATGCTGGATTATCATCTCGTATGTATCTCGTGTCGTACTGTTAACTTTTTACATGTATTTAATCCCATTCTCAAAATCCAGTATAAATCATATATCCGTCAGTTTTGGAAACACAAAGAAATTTAGGATTATTATTACATATAGGATCGATCTATGATACGAAGACAACTATTTATTAGCAGCCTAATGACTGGCTGGCTCTCTTTGTCTCTCAACCTTTCATTGAAATCTTAAACCAAACTTTGCATTTGTGGGGGGAAGCTAGGTAGGAATAATATAGACGAAATGATTTAATATAATTATGAAACAGGCGTACAGACGTACATGTACTTACCTATATAGTTTGCGCTCATTAGGGGATTTTAATCTGATTGATTTTCTTGTTTAAAAAATAAACAAACAAAATATTTTTCTGTATTAGATTTATTTAAAAACTAATCTGTATAAAACGAATACCATTGATCCACCCCGCGTTCTTCTTTTTCTTGTGAATTCAGTGTGTCCTTCTATACAAGAATTTTACTGTAAATATAACGTGTAACTACATAAAGTATATAGAATCGTTCGTAGGTATATATCATAATCATAGTGTAGGGTATATATAGGTATCTTACAATTACAAATTTTGACTTAACACTAAAAAAGCTTTCATATTTGATTGGGAGGAGGATGCTCTTGCAATTTATTTGATTGATTAGAAACTATTAAATTCAGTCATTGAATTGCAAGTCATTGCCAACAATCGAATAACAATTTTTAACGATAATTACTTAGCCTTAGCCAATAAGGAATTCACTATGAACATGGAAGTTAGTACTGATGACGCATTCTGCTCCGTATTTACGTCAAGTAGGTACTAAGCATTCTGCCATTATTGTTAGTATTCTGCTCTTGCAAAATTTGCTAAAGTAACACGTCAACTTTCATACTATTAAGTCTACACAAACATATTATTACCTATATAGATTCAAGTATATATACAAATATATATACTAGAACTTTAAATACTTAACAGTACTAACGTTGCCGTAAACCTTAAATCCGTAAAACGTTTAACAACTTTGAGTGAGTGTGTTTAGCTAAAAATTAGTACTAATAAGGTTACAGTTGTTGAGACAGTGGAAGGCAACGAGAATGTGTTGTCTTATACAGCGATCGAAGTAAGGGAAGGGATGATGTGGACATTTTTGATACCATTACAAAATAAAACTAAAAGAAATAAACAATACCTATTAAGTTACATAAATATATAATACATATATACAGCCTATATAATGTTAGAATAGAAATGTTTCAAAAGATTACAAAATAATTTTAACTAGTGTTAAATATATCTAATATCAAAAATAAAATAGATTATCTGGATATGGAAGAGATGGTGAGATGTGCTCATAGTTTGTAGTAGTTGTTTGCCTATTAGTAGGATGTATCTACTTGGTATTATTATGCTATTATTAGAATATAATATACTTGCCTATATACATAGCTGCTGACCATAGCTATAGGGAGAGAGCAGTAGCTAGTGGAGGAAAATGATAATGAATCAGTGGTTTAAATTTAAAACTTTAAATTATCATTCTAGTGTTTACTATGTAACGAATAATGTGGAAGATTCAGACGCAAATATTAACAAAAATGTTCGTCGGTTCCCCTTCAAAAAACAAAAAAACAAAATAATATTAACTAAACTATCTGCTATAATAGTACTATACTTGTTGTACATACTAAGACTAGTAGAATAACTTAGATGTAAGTAAGTTTAGGTAATACATTGTAAGTTATCTGATGAAAGAGTGTACGACGGACTACACAAGTTTTAAAACAAAACAAAAAAATATATACAAATTTTCTGTACATATATGAATTACACTTTGACGTGTGCAAAAGAGTCGAGTGAATGAACAAGAATGAAATTTGAACTAAGAGAAGAATATTAAAAAAAAAATATCCTCTACTATATACAATATTTACTCTGTATTATTTCTTCATTTTTTTTTATTATTTTTCTTCCTTTTGAATGGTTCCTTAAAGAACGGTTATTGGTTTGGTTTTGGTACTGATGTTGATTAGAACGAAGGGATACTTAATAACTGTCCCTTCGTTATACAACATTTACATCACATTCTGCACTTGGATGGCACTAGTATTTTTAAATGAGACTGGCAGCTTTTTAATAAAAAAAAACAACAACTTACTGTGGATAGGTTATTATGTAGGCAGTAGGAAATACTAGACTTGTTGGTACTTTTGTAGTTAGCTTTGACTAGGAAGAGTAGGAAGGATATGGAGGACTTATAAATTGTAGGTTAGGGTCGCTCTATCCCCCGGTTTGTACTTGACCTTTGCCCCCCGGCATAATAAGCCCGATTAGGCCCTATAGCGTAAACACGTTTGAATTCGTACATGCTTATTGTTAGTCCAATAAAATAATAGCATTAGGATTGGCTCAAACACAAATCTACCTACACTCAAAAAAAAACGAGTGAACAGTTCCATATATTGTTATATTGAATTATTTTATAGGCGGTCCCTCAGGGTCCAGGAAGACAAGGAAATCCCCGGTCAAGGTGAGACAGATCTCTCAAATTGAAGTACCTACATAACATCCATACTACAATAAACATCTTTTTTTATTATAAACTATTACTACTTGACTTGAGAATATAAAAAAAAATTTTTTTAAAAACGAATCCACCAAAGGATTCACAAAAGCTAGGGCATTTGAATGCACAATTATTCAATGTATGAAGAATAATTGGGGGAACTGTGCGGGAGAAGAATGTGATGTAAATTGTTGAGGTTTCATGATTCATCAAAAGAGCATTTGACGTTGTAGGTGTTACCTGGCTCCACTAATCAGAATCAACCTCCAAGTATACCGCCGAGTAATAGTAACTTAGGATTAAGTAATAGTTCCGCGACGCTGGGCAACCCGATGACGAGGTTGACGACGGTGAGTGGAGGGCAGACAAGGCCGCAGCTACCACCAATGCCACAGCAGCAGCAGCAGCAGCAACAACAACAACCCCAGCAACTACCACCTCAGCAGCTGAGTCAATTGGGTGTCAGTGGGATTCGTCAACCGAATGTGGGGGGCAATTCAGCCAGCCATCGCCCGGTAGCGGCTCCACTCCTCCCCATGTCAACACCCAATAGTAATACTGGAGGACTAGCCAACTTGCCATCCATCCCTCCCAATCTAAATATTAATCATAGTAAACTTCCCACAACTCCATTGACCACAACTAGCACTGCTAATAGTAATTTTCGCCCCAGTAATAACGTAATACAAGCTTCATTAGGAGATGTGAACAAACCGGCAGGTGAGAACTTTTAAGATTATTTATGACCATTACGTCTGTTATGTATTGCACTCATTGATTGAAGCTGGTGGCTGCATGGTATGCTTGTACCGAACTATGCAGTTGCTGTTTTTACATTGTTGCATTTTAAAGTTTTATTCAAATTTAATTTGTAATATAAAAATAATTGTATGGATCTAAATTTATATAGTTGGGCCAAAAGCTGTTATCGGCAAGGACCAAATAGTTCCAACTTCAGCTATGGTGGGCTTACCAAGAATGCCCGTAAGCAACAATGTTCCAAGTCCTGTTGTAAACCAGAAGGTGACTTCGTCTAACACAGCAACCATCCTCAGGTCTCACAGTCCACGATTAAACTTATCTTCAAGTAGTGGCAGTCAGTTAAGTCAAGAAGATAATAACATACTAGATGAAATCTTCCCGGAAAATCGACATAGCAATGGTGAGCGTAAGTCCGTACTTTGCTTCTTCCACAAGTCTTTATGCTGTTGTATTTAATAATTTAGTGTATTATGTAAATACATACCTTCAGGGAAAAACGGCCACCATCTGTGTTTTAAAATCAGTTGAATTCAAAACCAAATTATATATGACCAAATTATATATGAGTAAAAGTGGGGCTTCGCCCCACTTGTTTCTGTATTTCTGAATTTTTCAAAAACCGAAAACTTTCAAATCATAATAATCACAACCGGTAACTCACGTCCAATCGAGTCGTGTAATCTACCATTATAAAGCTAATCGCATATGCAATACTAATTTCCTAGACTCTGAGATTGGTTTGGAACTTCAGTACAACTTTTTATCACAAAAATTTGGTTTTTTCAATATTTTTCATAAAATTTCAAAAAAGAACTGAATTCAAAAAACAAACTCAGTTCTGTCATTTCCTTGTCATTTCCTTTCAAATGGTGTATAGCCCGATGGCATTACGCCACAAATTCAAGTTACCCTGTTATTATACCGATACTTTAGTAATTAAACTTGTGACCCATTTTGTGGGCTCTTAGTGCCCAGATATTATGGATATTAACAAACGAATAGATTAAATTGGGTTCGACATCCAACTCAAACAGTTTGCACACCCTTGGATGCTTATACATACTGTACTTGTATGTCGTGTGACTTCACGTTTCTGGTGGCCCTTAATTGGTCGTAAATTGCCATCATTAATTTTCTAATCTTTGTATTCCAACTTGTGTAGCTTCCGAGATTATCCATGCCAATAGTTTAATGGAACAAGAATTCTCTGGAAGTCAAGTAAATTCGAAGGGGGGGAAGGTAAAAACATATCAATGTAATTATTGCTTCATAAATCCGTCCTTTCATGTTCAAAAGAGTCTACGGATCAATTGATTGATTGAATTGTAGCAACGGGGACCCCCTGTCCAACAATTGAAGAATGCATCTGCTTGGTCGAATATTACACAATCAACTCCCCCGGCGCAGCCAGTGGCTGCTGTAATTCCAGCCCCACAACAGCCTCCAAGAACTAAAGCTGGCCCAGCCACTGATGCTTTTCTCCAGTTTAAAAATAAGGCGAAAGAGAAAGCGGATAAACAGCGTCAGCTGATAGAACTTCAAGAAAGCCGGCGGAGACAGAACGAGCAGAATGATCGTGAAAGACAGCGACAGGAGGCAGAGCGAAGGCAACAACGGGAAGAAGAGGAAGCATTAGAAAAGGCTAGAAGAAACATGACTTCGGCCGAAGCTGCCCCAGTGCCAGCTCCTATTGCTGCGATTAAGTAAGTTTTTAGGGTTACCGATACCGAAGTTACATAAATGCCCAGCGTGTTGGTCCTTATGCATGAATGGATGGTTTCGTAGGTGTTCGCTATAGTTTGACTTAGACCGAAATAGTTTTGTTAAATAAAAAAAATGAGATATGAGGTACTATTTATCATCTCTTTTGATTCTTTTTTCTTGACAAAGGACTGATCATTTGAGCCAAAGCCCATCCAGTAGTCCTGGTGAGTCGGACAAGTCTGAGAGGGAGCGGCAGAGGCAAAGAGAACAAGAGCGTCGTCGTCGGGAAGCGGTAAGACTCATCGTTCGTTTTGATTCAACATTATTTTTATTTAACCTTTCATGTGCACTCTATTTGTCGGTTACTATTATGACTGACATTATTTCCCTTGATTTTTTATGGAGCAGATGGCGGGACAAATTGACATGAACTTGCAATCAGAATTATTAGCAGCTTTTGAAGAGGATGTTTTGTAGAGCTAGAGATACTGTAATTAATAATATGTGTAATCGAATGTAAGAAATAAGAATAAAAATAATTTCAACTCCAGCTGTTAATAGTGACCATTGTACTTACTTCTCTACCTAAAGTCTTGACGAATAATTTATAGACATTTTTGAATACAAAGCCAAGAAAGTTGATACTATAACTATGAATAGGAAAGCAAGAAAGAAAAAAAAAGAAAGATTGACATAACGTAGCACAAGTTTTCTTCAATTCTCGAACGACGTAATTATGAATGTGTATGCAGTTGAGTAGGAAAGAAAAACTGTCTATCTCCGCAACTGTGAATTTGTTATATCTACATTTCCGACGACGATCTAAAAATTGGAATACATAGTACCATACCATGCTAAAAACACAGTGACTCTGCGCTCAATTGTTGAACTGAACTGGAAAGGAAAAAAAATTGAAACTGAACTACTCTGTGGAGGCTGTATTGACATAAAATGACGTTATTAATTTTATCAAGTGTATGAGTAATTACGTAATGCTTTGAAAATGGATGTTACGCATAATCAGTGTGTGCTCCGTGGTAGTTTTTGATGAAAAAAGATAGTAAAAACAAAAATATTATTATCAGTAAGGTACTAGCAACTTATTATGAAAAAGCAAATACCTAATACTAAACCTAAGCAGAGGGAAATGAAGAAATAATAAGGGATTAATAATTATTATTACAAATATTGAGTAGTAGTATATAATGTACATACGTAACTAAATAATCGATCATATGTACGGATATTGATTCGACTCTAATTTCGATTAGACTTTGAGCTACTTTTTTTTGAACTTACCTTACTATCAACGTAATGCTCCACACTCTGATTATGATACGCATACAAATATCAGTTTCTATAATAATTAATCATAAACTAATATAGCAACGTCTTGTAGTGTAGAGTACCTATCTCTGTTTAAAGAAAATGTAGACATTAATTATATTATTATATATATTTGAGTAGATAAGTACTAAGAAGTTTGAGATTGATGTGATTTTTGTGATGGAATGCGTGGCTGTTAGTTATTGTTGTGAGCTCTAAGTGAAAAGGCTAAAGCACATAATAAGTACTAGCATTTATAGATGGTAATAATACGATACATGAGAGTAATGAGTGTAATATTAAAAAATAAATATGTAAGTAAGTAATTACCAGAATATGTCATTTTTCTAATATGAGTGTATGTATGTGTACAACCGGAAAAATATAGTAGAAGCACCATTCATTTTCTTATTCTGAAAAAATTGAACTTTAATGAAGAAAAAAAAATGTATAAAAATGTATTTATACGTAAGACTTTAAAAAAATGTTATATAAAAATGAATACTATTATAATCATCTGACTCAGAATTCACAATATCCATAAGCATTCTCAAGCAAAAAAAACGAAAAGTTTGGTGACTTGTGATTCTGACTTCAGATAGACAGACAAGAATAAAAAAGAGAAATCGTACTTTCAAAAAAAAATATAATGATTTTAATGCTATTTAAATGATAAACCAAAAAAATATTATCCCAACCTAAAACCAGCCGTACCATTATTTAAAAGAAGAAAAAAAAATATATATTGACACAATACAGTAAAATATACTCCAACTTTACTGATACTGACTTTCTTCTTTGAAATTTTGATTTCTTACTATTTTCCTTTCGTTCATAGTTGGGTCATAATTTCTAATTTTCCTCCTTATTTTAATACAGCTTAGTTTTTTCAAGTTTCGTTTCGTTTTGCTTTTTTTTTTGTGGAATTTTTGATTTTTTCTACAAGCCCTATAAAGATGAAGATACACACGATACAACTAAGATTATTTAAAAAAATATATTTTTCTTTCCTTTATCTACAATTTTTCTCAGTTTTTTTCTTCACTCCAACCAATGAACTTAATGTAATCTTACGTGTACAGATACGACTAGGATCTAGGATACCTTTACGTTATAGCAGTAACTTTAGTAGTGCTATATTAAGTAGTAGTATAGCTATAGCTGCCTATCCATCACATATGCAGGGAATCTTTCATGCATTATGCAACTTAGTTATGATTAACGTGATCCTAATAGTAGTACTAGTAATAACAGTCCCACGGTACTGATTACTATTACTATTACTACTATTACTATCACTGTTACATTACTGTATTGAATTTAGTAAGTAGAGTACACTGTAGGATACTATATTACGTAGTATTAGCTAAGAATTTATAATTTTCTAGCTTCAAGAGCTGATTTAACTAAATATATAAAAAACAAAAAACTGATCAACTGGTCTATAATATATTATATAGTGATCGTTATCAAATTACCTACATATTATTAATCTCTTCGCCAAATTATGAAATAAGTTCGCTTCACAAAGAAATAACCCTACCGTTGAGTAATTAAGTTAGTAATTATTATTGCATTCATTCACACTAGCATAGTATAGTTATTAGAAAAAGAAAACACACCTGATTCGTTTATTAACCGAATTTAAAACGCTACTAGAATACTAGAAGACAAAATGTTTACTATGTATATGTTTTACTGTAGTACGTAACGTTTATATGTATATTCTGTAATTCTGTAATCATTTACATTCAAACTTTGAATTATAAACTACCTACACACTTTTAGATAGTTTTATTTATAACTACTAAGAAATACCTAATAATTAAAACGTACTCCAATCGTAATAATACAATATAATATACATTTTCAAAACAAAGTAGACAGTATCAAATACTAAAATATATACTGTAATTATATGTTCACAGGATATGAAAATCCTAACATTTTTTTGTCTTTTTTTTGTATAATAACATGATTATAAAGTAATATTACCCATCTTGTTAAAATCTTAGCTTACAATCCAAAAAAAATATATATATATTAGTTTCGGTGTAGCGTCAAAAAATAAATGTCCATCTCCAATGTACCACATATAATGACGTAACAAAAAATAAAAACAACTAAACTAATAATTATTATTACTATTAATTAGTATAAAAATGTAAAAAAAAAGAAACTTCAAAAGGTATGTCATACTGTTGTTGTGTGTGAGAATAGTAGAGTCTGCTATTAGATATTTTACCTTCCTACAGGCATAGGTATATACTGTAATTCTGTAACGAGTAATAATTATATAATTTAATAATTATATATATAAAAAAAAAATTTGCTGATGATAATAATAATAACTATATTATTTGTAAATCGTACTCGTACTCGTGTCAGTTATTAATTCACATATATATATAATTATACTTACTGTAAGCATGAGAAGAGACGATGAGAGTTTACAGCATAATAATTATTACATACATAATATAAAATTACCTGTACATAGAAAGCTATCACAACCTCTACAAAAAAAAGTTAAGAAAAAATAAAGAGAATCAAAATCTAATAATATGTAATGCGATTACGTTTGCGTTTGCGTAAAATTGATTATTTACAGTATATTATTGTGCTATATATATATATATATATCTGTAGTTATAGTAGGAATGTGGAGAAGTGAATGTGGTGTACTTGTACTGTGAGTATACTTTTACTGAAATCTTCCAAGTTCCAATAATTTTGTCCATCAAACAAGTGAATCAAAATTTTCAAATTTAAGCTGTGAAATTAAAGAATGAATAAAGAAAAAAGAAACATGTTGAATTAAAAAACAAAACCAAAAATAAACACCGAAATTCCACACACACGCGAAAAAGCGGAAAGAGAACAAAGTTATTCATAAAATAGGTGAATGCGGTTTCAAAAGTGTAAAAATCTGATTACAGAGCAGCTACCGAATCTTCTTCGGTGGGTTACACAGTCAATTGTTGAATTATTTTGTTTTTGTTTTTACTTACTTACACAAGTTTTGCAGTTCTGGTAGCCGTACTATAGTATTGTGTGTAACCTTAGTTAAATCGGCATTAAAAAGAAAAAAAATGTACACTATTTTATACAATTAGGATAGCATGCCGTTTGAATTACTGTGTGCAGATAAATATGTAGCTAAAGCGTTGCGTTGGTAGATATGTATATGTAGCTCTGTAATTACCTATCAATATGTAGCGGAGCGGAAGTTGATCGCTTCAGTCGCTTGTGTAGCAAAATGCAAAATAGCAAAATCCAGAGCCAGAATAATACCGTTAAAAGGATGCGTACTCATCATTTTATTATTGCAAAGCAAAAACAAATGTGAATCTGTAGTTAAATTCAAGTTAGAAAGAGTAAAATTTAAAAAGGAATTGTAAATAATTATTAATTACTATATTTACTTGAGTATTTATGACGTGTGAGCAATATGTAACAATGAAAGATCCGATAATGTGGAAAGGAAATACAAAAAAAAATAATGATAATATATAAATTGTCCGAGCAGTTGAAGAAGAAGAAGAAGTACATTAAATATAATAAAAAAAATAAAGATTTTATTGTAAAACTTGATAAGGACTATGTACGTAAATTGTATGCTTTGTGAATCACAGAATACTAATTATTAAAGACACTACAGTCTACAGCTCTATTCCTATGATGAATTAGGTAATGATACATAATAGTAATTAAATAAATATTCTTATGGTATCATCATGGCTATGGTTATGATAATAATAATTATAGGTATAGTCATGTTGAATAAGTACCGTCAAGTTGTAATTAATTAATTCAAATTCAAGGAATAAAACCTAAATAAGTATCATTTTTTTAATGTCAACACAATATTTATTGCTTCCGTCAGTCGTTCTTTGGATTTTATGCCTCATTTACTTATTCAAAAGTGCAATTTTTGAAAAATAGTGTTTTTAAAAGGTGGAATTTGTGAGGAATGGTGTTTTTAAAATTGCACTTTTTAATATATTTCAATTAGTCTTATGGCTATGGCACTTCATACAACATTTTGCATCTACGTCACTACCGTAAACCTTAAGGCATCAATTGTCATTTTAACGGTTATGTAATAGCCCAACTTTTTGAAGCGTCTTGATTGCATCATGGCCACATTTCATAATCATAATCATAGCTTCCATGTTTCCCATTAAAAATCAAGGACACAAAATTGACTGGAGAAAAAGTTGAGTGCTGTAGATCGTAAAAACTTGAAGAAGCTAATGCATCCCAAGGAATCCGAAATCGAAATTCATCTGCAATTGAAACTTGACGAATAAGAGATAATAATAAAAATGAATGGCAATAATAAAAATAAACTTTTTCTATCTACAATCTTCGGAATCGGATATACTGTAACCGTAAAACTCTCTTCTTAAATAGTCATCTTAAAAGGTTTCTGGTGTAATGTGTAATAAACCGTTTGTATGGATGAATGGGACGTTTCGAATTTTCAAGACTCTAGCTTCATTGGATACTAATTAGAGGATGGCGGTATGTTTGATTGGCATCATCGGTTTGACGTTTCCAAATTCCAATGTGGCAATAGGAAAAAGAAAGCGAAACTTTCACCTTGGTTGTTCAAACTTTCTATTAGTCCATAGAGCCATCATCACCGTCATGTTGGAGCTCTGACTATTGAGTCAGTTGTTGTCAGGCGAGGATGAAAAAGGATGGGAACGACGAAGACACCGATGAACCGAATTGTACCGAATTGCCTCATATGGTGTAATGGGTAGGGTAGTGTGTTGCGTGTATATGATGTAAGTGCCCAAGTTAATAATATAATTTAAGAATAATTGAGTTTTGTGAACTCTGATTGAGCTTCCAACTTTGTCTATCATCATCCATCCATCACATCTCTATTCACCAAAATCCAATGGCTCCATAACTTTTTTTCTCGAACAGTATTAAATGCACGGGTATACGTACTGCAAAGAAACTTTGCTTTCACGACCTGCCCTCGTGGACTCGTGATGTTTGTAATTTACCTTATTTTTCCCGTGCCATGATTACTCAACTCATCACATAGCCTTTGTACTTGTTGTACAGACAGACAGACATGGAATAGGAGAACATGAGAGCTCAATTCAATGCTCAATCAACATTTGATATTAAATATTTGTCAGCTCCTGATCCACATCCAGAACCAGAACCAGAACCAGACAGGCTGACCCACTTCCCTGCCTTTTAGTGGGGCTCTCGATTCTTCGATGAACTGGACAGGACAGAACTTACTTTCACGTACTTTCCGATGACTCATTGTTAGTGAGAGCGCAAACGCGACTAACTTTCCTAACTATAATTACCACTTTCTTTTGTAGGTTATCGAACTGCGCTTACCCAAGAAAGTATAGTTAGGTAATTGCTTACCTAAGTACACCTTCATACAGAGCTACACACAAAACCTTACCTTTCATTCCAGTCCGGGTCAAGAAACTATGTATATTTAATTCGTGTCCTATTTAACTAGTGCTACTTTCACCGTGCTGTCTCCGTCGTTCTAATTTAAATCCAGCCTTTTGCTTTCTCCAATGTTTCCATTCCAACAACAGGGCACGAACGCCCATAGCTTTTACTTACAAGTAAACGTATGCGTCACCACAATGCCAATGGATTGAGATGGTTCTTTTCAAGCCAATAAAAGAAGATGTGCTGGTTCCTTGTATATTATTATTATATCTTTATTACAATTAATTTCGCAAGCCCGCACATCTAGAGAGCCAAAAAGTATACATGCAGCAGTATTGTATTTCTTACATATGGATATTTAAGGTATTTTTGAATGTACCCAAGTATCTTTAATGATCTGTATTTAGCAGGAGAGGATGTAATTTAATATTGTATGTTACTATAGCTATATGTAAGTCATTCATTAATTAATTCATTAATTACATGAGGCATTCTCTAATCCATTAATGTATATAAGTATAATATATTGTATGTATGAATGTATGTAGGTTTTAAAAGCAAATTGGCTGTTCTGTTACTGTTACACTGTGCTATGTGGTTACAACCTAATAACCGAACCGATAGAGCAGAGCATATCATTCCTGATTACACTCGTCCATAGTAACAACTGATTCATCATAAAGTGTATTGTATAAACATTATAATAACAAAAACAAATGAATCACTTAAATTATTTTAAAATCATACTCACTACAGTACAGTGTATAACGGTACACTACCGTCCATTGTGACACAGGAAAACAATAATAACTAAGAACGTACGAATATGAATTGATGACAAAATGACAATTGACAACATTGACACGTGATTTAAATATTGTAAGTATGTATTGATTTATAATTATGTATAATTATATCATCATTTACCTAAAAACTAGTAAGATTAATTATAGTATGTAGCTACATAAGCTATATAGGTAAATTCATAATATACCTTGTACGTGAAATATACGTATATAAACATAATAATTCAACATTTTTTTGACATTGCATTATTTCCTTTCAATGATTTCTTTTGCTCCAAGTATCTTCTACATCCACCAGTAATGGCTTAAATATATCAAATACCTTTCAAACCGTAGTAATATATTCAATATTTCTTACATCTTCGAATATTGATTTAAATTTAAAATACATCCTACATACATGTCCATACGTGGCAACGTACAGTCGCAGTAGAAGCAATTCAAATCTAGATTCAATCCATAGCATTTTTTTTGTTTTGTATCTGTATTTATATATACGGCAGCGTAGTGTAGCATTGTAATTGTAAAATGACGCAACCTTCCATATTTGTCATATTTCAATATTTCATTCACTGATTAGCTGTACATTATACATTTACCTTAGTTTTTAGTATTACTCTATAGCTTACACAAAATACTATCTAATTAATAATTAATTATAGTCACACATCTACGAGTCATAAAATGTTTTAAATTAATATTTTTTTCTTCGTCTCTCTTCCCTTCCACTATCCTCTCCACTTTGAAAGCGTCTTTGCATCGCATGCAAGGACGCTTTTACAATTCCAATTTCAAATCATACATCCATCCATATTTCTCCAGCCTCCAGTACAATTATTATTGTGCAGCTAATGCCAACTTTTGAATAATACATGCATAATAATTCTAATGATGCATTCAAGTGTGCCTCCTCGCTTACAATTATTTAGTGAAGCATTTCAAAGACAAGTTATGTAACTATTTTTTTTTCTTGCTTGTTTTGCATAGAATATTTTTGCATTAAAATGGTATGTACGGAAGCAGTAACCAGTTGTAATTATTGTAAACTGAAGGAGCGTCACAATTACAATTAAGTTTTGTCCAGTTCATTCAAAAATTTAAAAATCTGCAAAAACCCTCTCCAGCTACACTGTACAAAAGTTGAAAATACATATAGTGTAGCTATAAATTCTCCACGTAATTAGTTAGTTAGACAAATAGAGCTCTCTAATTAATTATATTTTTTAATTTGTCAATTATCAATTATAAATTTGAGTAATCCTATACATAACAAAAGAATCATATTATCGTGTGTTAGTAATTTTTATGTATGTAGGTATGTATGAATGTGTGTATGTGTACTTGTTCTATTATGTATTTTGATGATATCACTCAATTGTCAATTGTAATTTATAATTCATCATCAATCATCAATGTTTTTTTTTCTTCTTCTCATTTCGTTCTGAAAGTTCAATATTACAGATTATTAATAATTCAATCCATTACTCAGAATGTGATATCGACTTTTGATTTGATTTCCACATTGTATATTTCGATCGAATTACATTCGCAATTATTTTTTGTTTTACATGTTTTTTTTTTCGTTCTCTCCGTCTTTTCAAAGAATAGATAGGGGCAATAAACACGCGGACACGCATATATTATATCATAATAAAATATTATCCTCATTATTATATCAAAAACTTTCCCCTCCCCTCCCCTCCACACACTATTATTATAATAATTCATGAAATTTTCCTTTTTAAAATCCCTTGTCTACCCTACACATACTAATATAGCAATCAACAGTAAGAAGAGACTTAGGTTCAAAAAAATAAAATACATTAATTAATGCACATTTCTCGACATCATCATTACCACGTTATTATCCTTACCGAGTTCCTATACTGCAATAATTATCATTATTATTAGTATTATTGTTGTTACATTAACCAATCAATATAAGTAGAGTACGTCTAACTACTACCTAACTAGTAAGTAGCTATCTCTATCCTCAATTATCTACTTCTTTATAGATATATATATGTATAAGTTTATATAAACGAACTTCTTCAATTCTCAATTCCTGGAACAAAAGAAGAAATACATATTAAAGTCGTAATCGTAAGCTGGACAGAAATGAATGTACTTTTGTAGGAATAGATTAGGAACCAAAATATTTGGAAAGAAAACCCATTTTTTGTTAATGTTTTTTGTATTCTTTTCTGGCGGACGTAGAGTGAGACAGACAGAGAGATAGACAACTGTTCAAGGGAAGAAGCAAACAACATGAACAACGAACATATCACATGCTGAAAGCAACCATACATACATAATTAATTTTGTAATAATGTAGTAATTCTGTACTGATTCTTTGAAAGTGGTGATCAAATATTTTAAACCCTCTCTGGTCTACCCCCTACTTTTAAAATAGAACCTCTACAACCCCCAAACCCCCCCCCCCGCACCCTCTCCCCACTACAGTTGGTCACATTATTCACAAATTTCACTTAATAACTTCTCTCGAAAATCGAATCGAATCCAAGTCGAAGTTTCAACTCCACACGGGAAAAATCCTAGAAGCTATTAAAGACTGAGCAGTTGCAGTTTACATTTTTTTTTCTCTTTTTCTACTAGCATAGCTATTTAATAGCAGCAAGGTTTCAAACACTTAGCTTGTGCTTATTTTTTTTTTGTTTATTCATCTACGAAATTTTTCAGTCAAAGTCATAATAGTTCATACCTCTATACAAACGTTTACTAATCTTGGTTCATTACTATGGTAGTCAGTAGCAGTAGTAGTAGTAGTACGTGTAGTCTTGAGCCGAATCCATTCCATTCTCATTCTCATACACAGAATATCATTCATTCTCACCTTCTCGTTCAAAAATTCATTCTCATCTCTCGTATTAAGTAAACTCTTTTGTTTCATCTTGTTCGTATCATAGCATAGCATAATCATAGTATATCGTAATCATAATCATAGCCCTACATGTCTATCTACAGTACTTTCCCATCCCAATCCTTGAAAAATGTACCAATTTTAATTACTTTTTGTTTTAGTCTACCTACCATATAGCGTACAAATTAGTTAGGCTAGGATTGACGATAGTTTCCTCTGATACAAATGATTTTTAAAATTGATATAAAAAATCAATATATTTTTCGTTCGACTACACTGCAATTAAAAATGTGGACAGAAGTGTCTGTTGTAAGTATTGTGGCAACAGTATATAATATTCTCACATAAGATACTCATTTGCTGTAGCGTAAAATGCAGCTCTGGATTTGAAGTGCCAAGGGTTATAGATTACGGCTACATTTTTGTTTTGTTTTTTTTAAAGTTAGTCTGCCTGCTTGCGTATACTTAATGAAATGTTAGTGTAGTGCAGCGAATTAATCAACCGTTTAATTTTAAAAGTTCAGTTGAAAACATGGCAGGTATGAGAATGGATAATAAAAGCTGGCGCTCTCACATTTAAATGTTAAATTACTTAAGTACGTTCAGTTTCATTTTTTCTGAGTATAATAATCATATATATGACATGACACGGTATATAAAAATGTACAAAAGCTTGTATAGCAAAAGCTAAGAAATACTCTCCATATTTCAAATATTGTAAAGATCAACTAGGCATATGTTTCTTTGTTCATTGTTTCCTTTTAAATCTGTTTCTAATTTTGTTTCATCTCTAGTATTAGGTAAAATTGTAAATGTATGCATGTTATGTAAATATGTTACTTACTTTGAGTCTGTTCTATCAATGATTTCCTCTAGCTTTTTTTTTATTTCTTCTGTTTTTGTTTTTTCACATCTTGTGACGATGGAGATGGCGGATATTTTGTATCTTCTATGTTTTTTTTTCCTCTTCTTGTCTTTGTCTTGAAAGTGTTTTTTGTATGAGTTTCATTGCATTCTTGGCTTTGTGTTTAGTTTTTTATAGGAGCATTTAGCGCAGATTAGCATTTGATTTGCTTCACATGAGAATTATAATGTCTACATTTAAATATAACTGTAGTATATATAGTAATTATAGTATACTAAAAATATTATGTAATTTAATTCAAAGTTTGTAAGAATGAGAAAGATCTTGGTCCGACGGCGTTTACAACAACATTGATTATTTTTCCTTCAAGTTTCACTATATACCTCAACTACAATAAACAAGATTGTAGTTAGTGTTCCTTTTTTAAAAAAAAATGAGGTGATTTCTCCTTGTCTGCCTTCCATTATATAATTACATACATTACATGGCTCACATTTACTTTCTGTGTACTAGTCCTAGAAGGTGTGTAGGAGTAGGAGCATCTGCCTTATTTTACTAGCCACTGCACTGGTATAATTAGTATGTACGTGAGCGGTGGTAGGTAGGTGGGTATGCCTGAAGGTGTAGGTAGGTAATTATATTATGTGAACATTGTCTAGTTATAAAGTGTGTTTTGGTATCTAGCAGCAGATTGTTCTATATGTGTGTATGTTGTTTCGTCATTCAATACATGAAAGATGAGTATCATTACGTAACAATAAACTTCTTAAAAGCTATTTAGCTCTTCAATTCATCAACATTGTCATCTACTTGTAAATATTTCTGATAATAATAATATATCAAGTCTTATAATTGCCACATTTATCAGTTTAAATTATACAATAATAAAATACATAGTACATACAAGCTATAGATAAATAGAATATATTGTAGCTGTGAAAAATGTTTTCGTTTCTTGTATCAAGCTGGTAAAAAAGCAGTCATTGTTGTTGTGATTCACTATAATATAATATAACGTGAGATTAAAAATTGAAAAAGTTACTAGAAGGTTACGAGTATATTATATAGGTAGTTCATATCATTAGCATTATAATAAATATTGTATTGGTAAAATGTGAGAGTGTTTTTGTTCTATAGTTTCAGTTTGTGTATAAATAAGTGTAGCTACTACGCTTGTGTGTGTAATAGCATAGTCTGTAGAGATGAGATACATTTTTATAGGAGGGCTGGGTTACACATTTAGTTGTTCCAGTTTTCTAACATTGAACGAGTACAAAATAATATAGTAATTAATAGTAATAATAACGTAAACTTAAATAAGTATAATAAAATAATTCATTAAAAAACAAATTCCCTTTAAAACGTTTAGTCGGTAACAAATAAAATACATTGAAAAATAATCTCAAAATACAAATGCAGTAAAAACACAATTGGTCAAAAAATTAACAAATATATATGTTGTAGTAGATTCAGTGTTCATATATATATTTATATAGTAATATAATGATGCTAGCAGATTCTGTAAAAAAAAAGGATTTTTTTTTACATTTTATTCAAACTTTTTCCATGCATTTCTTCATTCGTTCCTTTTGTCTTCGAATCTTCTACAGCCCATTGCTTTAAGATTTTGCTTCTTCTACTTCCTTCTTAGGCTCCTCTTTCTCATCTTTTTCTTTACCCTCATCTTTGATCACTTCACTTTCCTTCTCTGTCTCTTTTCCATCCTTATCCTTGGCATCCTTCTCGGAATCTTTCTTTTCCTCCTCCAAATGTGTATTCAAACCAAGAGTAGACAGGATCTCATCCCAGTCTGGGAAAGCACGTTCTTTGATACGGTTCAACAAACCGAGCAATTTTGGACAATTTTCAAGGAAATAATCCCGCAGGTCATACTCAATAGACTTGTCAACATACGCAATTTGACACAGATGGCTGAAAGCCACAACGTCCAACTGTTAACGAAACCAATCATAAAAGAAAATCATAAATATTTACTTTCCATTTTATACTAAACTGAAAAATATGATACGTACAATTCTAACTTCACACAGGGAACCTAAGTTCAACTGTATACTTATAATTACATACACACACATTTCGGGCTGATAAATCCACAGCCATATTTTCCATGATCGGCATTTATGAAAAATTCCAAAGTCAAACGTCTATTTACATTACATTAGTTCCTACATTAAGATAAACAGACCATTACGATATGGAAAATATTTTCGGTTCAACAGTTCAAGGAAAACATGTAGATGGAAAATATGCGTTTCCTATCAATGACTTGTGTTCCTAAAGTTCTGTTCCATGTTATTTTATGACTACAGCTACACACCATTTGACATGTCTAAAATTAATTAATGAATGCATTGACATGAATGACATTTGATGACTCACATTGGAAGGCTTGTCACCAAAGAAGAAATCCTTGTCATCCAAAGTTTCTTCGAGAACCTTAAGGTCCGCCTTGCCAAATTCGAAAACTTCCTCAGGCGAGTGAACACCTAGTCCATGGGCCTTTACTTTCTTGGCTCCCTTCCTCGAGTATGTCAACTTGAAGACAATGTTCAGAAGAGCATTCGGCATTCTAGAGCCTAGTGTATGTTGAAGGTTCAATTTGCAACCCTGGAGCGAAAAGTTAAAAAAAAAGAATAAAGAAACAGTCAAGAATCCACATTATTATTCTCTACATCATCTTCTTCACATATAATACGATGTGAAAGAAGAATTCCAATTCATGTTCAAGAGATTCTCTCTCGTCAAATTCAATTTTTGAACCCTCTCTCTCTCTCTTGTACAATTTTATTCGTTCTCATATACGTCACAGGCAGGTACATACGCACGCACGCACTATCTACCCATTCTCCCCTCATTAGAAATTCATCTCATGAGTGTAAAAAGTAAAAATATACTGTCATACTCATAGAATCAATCAAATTCCAAACTCACTTTGATCATAGCATCAGGATTCTTGGATCTCCAGTAGACATAGACCCAGCAGAGATGATTCTCAATCATTGACGTGAGAGCATGTGACTTATTACGATCATCATTGGACAGATTCGCATCCAGGTCGCATCCAAAATGTTGTCCAAGTTTTTTGATGATGTCTGCTGAGTCGGCAATTTCCTCGCCGTTCAGCTCCACAAATGGTAGTTGCCCTTTGGTCGATCTGAACTTGAGTTTGTGATCCACATTCTATTCAAATAAAAAAAATTATCTTATTTATTACACTTTGCTCTGCACTCTCCAACCAACTTAAAGTGCGTCAACAGTCAAAGGACCAAAATCAAAGAACATCCAATCATAAACACAAACTACCACTTACTCCACCAACTTTAACTATAATTACAATCATATATAAATACACAATGGAGCTATGCCACTAAAATTAATCTTAAATACACTTATCATCGCTAAAGTATACAATATAATCTACATATATACTTTATCATTTAACACGGTATAGGAATGCATCATGAGTCACTCGATATTCAATTCCTTCCAAGAACTTCAAACTTGTCATCAGAGTCACTTGTTCTGCGGATTTCAATACTCTCTTTTAAAATATTATCATCCTTCAAGCCAGCCAGCCAACCAACCAACGAACAAGCAACTGGAACTCCCAACTCAACTCAATGAGTCTGAATTTATTCAAGTTAGCCCCTGATCCAAACAACAAAAGTTAAGCTAAACTCAACCAAAGCAAAAGACCCAAGACAAAGTTAAGAGCCACAGAGCTCCAGACCCATAGCAAACAACCAACTATTGTACATAAATAGCTGGAAGAACTCACTGGCTAACAAAATAAATCAGAACACTCACTCAACACTCAGCGTGTCCTATCTTTCTGTGTCGTATCGAATCCTTCAATGTTCCTTTCTCATCCCCTAAATACACATACATACGACACACACACAAGACTCTGACCAGACAGACGTCATTCGAAAAATGCACACAAATAACAAAACTCTCCTATTGAATCTGAAATAAGAAATAACAAGTTGACTAACTCACAATTTCTTCCTATTTAACCAACTATAAACTATTTGAAACTATACTAATCCTAATAACACTCATGTATGTACCTACTACAAGAACAAACGACCGAGATACCCTACAAATTTAAAGTTTGAACTACATCCATACGCACCAAGATAAAAATAAGATGGCTTTAAAGATAAGACGAGGAAATAACCAACAACTCAAACTATCTCTCTTCCACGTTTTTATTCTATTTCTCTTGTTCCATGACTTATTCACCATCAACCGTACTTTTCTATACAAGCATGCCTGTACTTTATGCCCTCACAAAAGGTAGCAGCTCCAACACTCCACAGCTAGAACTATGTAGCTACATTGGTGATGGTTAAATTGAACTTAAGACAGTTTAAGTTCAGCTACAGTTCCATGGGGAAGGCAGGCATCATGAATCAGCCATATCATGTATCACTACTTCTCTCTCTTTCTCTCTCCACACTATCAGTTCAAAGGAATGCATTAACACGACGAATACTCAACAGTCAACTCAAAAACACTATTACATCCTACTACCAACAGCTCACCCGGACAATACCAAAGCCGAAGCTTGCTGACAAGTGCACTGGAGCGTATATGGACACAATTTATAATTACACGTATTAACCCTGTATAATGCAATCAACATCTCCTCTATATAAACTCATATCTGTCGAGGTACCCACAGTGCAGCCAGTCACTGCACAGACAGACATGTCGAAAACCAAAAAAAAGAACAGAAGATAACACTCTTAAACTTGAAAAGTCTAACATCCAACAATTTGAAGAGATAAAAACACTCAGAGCATTTACACGATATACTTTCATGCATTATGCCCCTCATACGTATAATAATCTGAGAAAAATGAAACCAAGCCATAATACACTTCAGTGCTAATACACCCGTACTAGTATTGCGTCTCTGTTGCATCTCTCTTGTTCATTTCATGGTGGTACGAGCTCATGTATCATGTCACCGACGTAAATGGGAAAATGGTTTCAATCCCGTATTTTATTTATGCACCCGCTTTAAATCTAAATCTAAATTGTGCCTAATATTCACTCAAAGACTCCAAGCATCAATCTTTTTCTTTCACTCAATTCTCTCTCTCTCTCTCTCTCCCACTGTCTGTCTGTCTGTCTTTTCATCCATCTCCAAGTCATTTAACAAAATAGCTTTCGCCCTGGACTCGTCTTTGGCAGAGAGAAACCAGAAGCAGAGTTGATGTTGTTATCGTTAAAAACATGTTAAACCAAAAGGCAAAGTTAACGTCAAAACCAAAATCAAAGACTAGCCACAGCGAGTGAGAGCGAAAGCCAGGGAGGCAGTCAGCGTCGGAGTAGGACAGACTGAAGGAATTAAAAAAAAAAGTTGTCTAATGCATTCCATGGCTGGTTAGTTAGTTAGTTAGTTTTGACTTGAGTACGACCACTAGGAAGTTCAATGTTCATACTGTACACAAAACACGCACAAATCCCAGCATCGCACACTTTTTTTCTCTCTCTCTGTCTCTCCGTCTGTCTAATCTACCTAATCATATGCGTGCTTCTTTTCTCAAACTATTTTCGTTCAAGTCAAAGTTAAGCCATCCATCAAGAGAATACAAATATCAGTTAGATACGAGCCATACCAAGTCTCATCTCATCACTTACCACTACAAACACTCAGTCCTCCGCACAACAGAACAGAACAGAGACCAGCTTCTTATTTTTACTGTAATGCTTACAACATTGTGAACATATACACACACATCTCTCTCCTTCTACAGACAGTAGCGTGTCTCATCTCCAGGCAAACAGAGAGAACAGATATTTTTCAAGTGTAATACACCACACCAACAACATTTGATAGTCTCTGGCTAGCCTCTCTACTTCTTCTGTCTTCTTCTAGGTTTAAAGTGAAGTATAAAGTCATTTCATACGATGGGCACTCACCGCACCGACCGACCGACCGTCCTCGTAGTCCTACGACTACTTTACTTTACTTCTTTCTACTGCTATCACATACACTAGTACATTCATTCGTATTTTGGTATTATCCATCCTGGAGAGCCCTATCGACGATAGAAACGCCAGAAAATACGAACAAGAGTGAGAGAGAGAGACAAGCAGACAGAGTGAGAAGACAGAAAAAGAGATGCAATGCAATGGGAAAAAATCAATAGTGTCTGTCTGCCTCGGTCGGCGTAGGAAAGGAATGCTCCACCTTCCACTACGGCGGCCTCATATCACCCCAATGCACAGGGTGTGGCCACTATACAGCATCTACATACAAATACATACGGACCAGCAGCTGCCGCTCACTTTACATTTCCCTGTACGAAATGCTACCACCAAAAAATATATACATATCTTTTAGCATTCAATTTAATTTCATCTTTTTTTCCCATTTTTTTCTTCTTCT